>PVKN010001069.1:0-40914 GCA_004027915.1 Capromys pilorides | reverse complement strand
CCAAAGGTGTTTGTTTGGTTTTTGAGACATGGTTTTTCTATGTAATTCAGATTGGCCTTGAACTCACTATGTAGACCATGCTGGTCTCTAGCATACAGTGATCCTCTTGCCTTGACACCCCACCCCCACCCCCCCGCAGTGCACCAAATTTCCTTATTTAAAGTGTTAAAGAATTCAAGTAGATGTTCTGGTACAATTTATAGAAAAGCAAAGGTAACTCTTAACATGCATGCTTTGGTTTGGTGATGTTAGATCTCATTTTCACTATCCCCCAAGGTATAGCTGTGAAAGAGATGCTTTGCTGTGCTGGACTCAGGGGCTCCCATGGGTTGGTCACATGGTCATCCAGCCCCTTGATAGATTTTACTTATTCGTGCAGGTAGTGTAGATATAGGTGGGGAGTCAGTCTTGTCAGTGGCCAGCTTGTGCAGCTGCAGGAGTGCCTGACTCATGCTTTTCTCAAAGTGCAATACACACTGCATCTCCATTACATTTATCCCACTGTCTTGGTTGTCCTGGTCTGGCTTCTTGTTTTGCTGAAGAAAGATCCAGCTAGCATGCTGGTTCTGCAGCTTCATCAGTTTCTTGGTATGTTCCCTCTCGTGAGATTGGTGAAGAAAGTATTTGGCAAAATTCTTCAAAGTCATCATCTTGGTCAAAGTAATAAGGAGGCCTAGAGAATCCAGGTTGATCTGGTGGCAATGACAGCATCCTGGTGCTAGGTCTGGCATACCTGCAAGGACATGGCAGGTGTCCAGGCAGCAGCTGCAGATTGTGCTGCAGTAATGTCCTGCAGGCTGCCGTGAGGGCTGGTGAGTGCAGGGCTCTGTCCAAACACTGTTGAAGCAGGAGGCCATAGCAGTGCTCAGCAGAGGATCTGCCTCAGCCTCTTTAGTCCTGGGATTACAAGCTTGTACCACCACTCCTGCCAAAGTTTTTACATTTCAGTGCTGTTTTTGTTCTTATGGATCATGGCTTTTTTTTTTTTTTTTGGTGTTATGAACCGCATCAGAAAATGTAGTTACATAGGGTTTTCTCTTTTTAAAAAAATTTGCCTTTTTGTTGTTACTGTTGTTGTTTTGAAATAAGGTCTTGCTATGTAGTTCAGGCTGGGCTCAAACTCTTAGTGCAGCTTAGACTGACTTCTAACTTTGTGGCAGTCCTCCTGCCTCTGCCTCCTAAGTGCTGATTTTACAGGTGTGCACCACCACACCCAGCATAGTTTTGCATTTTTTATGAGTCTATGGTCCACTTTGAATTATTTTTGTGAAAAATGTGAGGCTGTGTCATATTTCATGTTTGGGTATTCAGTTAATTCAGCACCATTAATTGAAAAGACTTTTTTCATTAGTTTGCCTTTGTTCCTTTGTCAAAGATCAGTTGACAGTATGTGTGTGCATCTATTTCTGGACTTCCTTTGTAGTCAGTGGAGCTTTGTGAGTTTTTTTTTTTTTTTTTCCCAAATAACCTCCTGTTGTGTTGTTTTTATTAGGCTTCTATTTTTCTTTATGTGATGAAGATGAGTGAAAGTCCCTCATTCATCTTTCCGTGAAGCCCTGCAATTTTATACAGATCAGTGAGTTTTAGGAACACATATTTAATAGGAACCTGAACCTCTTTACTTTCCTGGCTGGGTTTTGCCAGAGGCTGGGTCTTTGGCCCCAGACTAGCCAGGTTGCCCTTGGTAAGTGCCAATCATTGAGTACTCATTTTTTTGTTTAACTTTGAGAAAAGGTAATAGAATTTATACATGAGTAAAAAAAAAATTTTTTTCACTCAGTAGGTTGGCTATTTTTCATAATGAGGAGTATGGTATTTCTCTTCTACCTCTATATCTCTGTGCCCTTGTTTCTAAATCTACTCACTGGACAAGTTTCTATGTTACTCTTCTTCTGTCTGGCTTAGCTCAAAGTTAGACTTATTTCTGTAAAGCAGCCTGATGACGGAGCCAGATTGTGCAGGGATGTAGAGTCAGCTGATAGTCTAGATTCAAGTTCCATGTGTGGGCTTATGGTCACTCGGTGCTTGGCATTTCAGCCCAGGCCATCTTGAATCCCCTATGGCACATTTTCCCATCCTTGTATGAGTTCATGCTGTCCATCACTCCTCCTTTCTTCCCACTCTCCAAATGTGCCCTTTCCCCGCCCTGGTATCCTCATTTCCTATGGTGGGACTCTTTTCTCCCTGTCTGCACTGCTGGAATTGGAAACATTCTGTTATTGTTAGGACCCTTCAGAGCATGAGGCTCAGGGGACAATCTTAGTTAATTTCCTGTTGCTATGAGATACCTGAGATTACATAACTTACAAAGGAAAGGTGTATTGTAGTGATGGTTCTGGAACCTAGGAAATCCCAAAGCATGGCAGCAGCACCTTCTGGACATCTGCTGAAGCCTCATCCTGTTTCAACTCATGGGTGAAAACAAAAGGGCAAGCACATACATGCAGAAAAGAAAGAGGGCTAGACTCCCACAAGAAGGGCATTCGTCTATTCATGAGGCTGCCATGATTCTGACATTGCCAGCCCTGCCTCACTTCCCAGTAGTACTGCCAATGAGTTTTGGTGGGGATCATTATTAAACTGTTGCAGACAGTGACATGGTTCAGGGCAGTCTTTGCAAGAGAATGTCCAAGATGACCTTTGTAAGGGACATGTTGACAACATAGAAGAAATAAAAGGTTTCCCCTAGGTGACCTGCCAGGCTTAGGCCTTAAGGAATGTGGGGATAGAGCCAGACTGGGAGATCAGATGACTGGACATGCTCTGCCTCTTAGGACATGCCAAGTCCCAGCATTCCCTGACCTCTTAGGGGTTCTCACCCGTGAGTGTGCAGGCTCCTTGTGACTGGAACCCATAGGAGACCTGGGGTTAAATGTGCACTTAGGGTCCTGTCACTGACCTGTGTGACTTGTGGCTTGGAGGACCATCATTCATCAGACTCTTGGGAAGCTGGTCACTCACCTCCTAGAACTTCTAGGCAGCAGAGCATTTGTGTTGCATCATCTTGTGACTGTTCTTACTTCAGGGTCCTGTTATTGGAGTCCTATGATGGAGCTTGTGAGGAAGTGGCCTAAGTTTGAGGTTATCCTGTCACTTGCCAGCTGTACCTTACTGATGTCCCTTCCTATGATGGGTTAATAAGGTGCAGAAATTTGAAGAGGGTTAGAGAAAAGAGAATAATATCTATCTACTGCCATCCTCTCCTGTGCTTTCCAGGCTGGCCTGGGCTGCCTGCCTGTCAAACAGTCCTCTCCAGCTGGGAGCAGATGCAAGCTGGATAGCTGCCTGGCAGGGCCTTGACCACCCCTCCTGCCCTCACCACAGGCTGTTGAATAGAGGTCTGTGTTGGGGCAGACAGCTGCTGTGGAAGAAGAGGGCTGAGCCCCAGGCCCCAGGACTGTGTTCTCTGTCCTTGGGTGGTGGAGACAGGGTCTCTGGGGACTTTGCCAGCCCTTGGGCTCAGCTGGCCAGAAGCCTGTCTGCTGACACCCAGGCAATTAGGGTGTAATCTTCTCTAAATGGCACCCAATTCTGGCTAAATCCCTCCAGCCCAGGGATCAATCCCTGGTTTTCTAAAAGCAGCTTAGCGTTTGAACACTGCCTGGGGCAGTTGGAATTCTCAGTTGGCAATGAGACAGCCACTTTAGGCTGACATGGGCTTTACATGGGGTGGGGGTAGGGGGGTCTTTGGGCAGACAGAGGCCAGATCCCAACCACTGCAGCTCTATGCTGTTTTCTGTCCAGGTTTCTCTTAGCCACTTGATTCTAATGATCTCCATAGTCACAAGTCTAAGGCCCTTAGGAGAAGGGGAGCTATGCAGTAGGAAGGGAAGGCTGGCGGTCTCAGCCTCTTGCCCTGAGAGGAGCAGGTGGGAATTCAAAGAGGTCTGGCCAGGATGGCCCTGTGGCATATGGTTTGATAGACAAGTGAGATCTTCTGGGCAGCAGGGTGTGGGCAGAAGTAGGTGGGCACTGTGTCTGCCTGGGCTCTAATTCCCTCTTTCATGGAGATATTGCAGCCTTCCTAGGCTCCAGCTTGCCTAGACTTGGGCCTCCTCCATACCCACCTGCTAGGTGAAGCTGTCCTTCCGTGGGGGTCTGCTCCAACTCCTGTTGCCTTCCCAGGACCCCTACCTTTCTTTGGACACCCCTTGCTCTGGGAACCACTATATTGAGGAAAAAATAGCTTTTGAAATGAGCCCTTTGGTGCCACTCAGGTAAGTCATCACTGAGCCTTAGTTTGCTTACCTTTGAAGTGAGAGTGGTAGTTGGCTCCACTTTAAGGACTGCATTGAGGATCAGGTGATTCCCCCATCCTGGAGCCCCCTGCAGTCCAAGATATTTTTGGAACTCTGTTTCTGTTTGGAAAGTGCTTTTTGAGTGAAGGGAGCAGAGTTGTTCTAAGAGGTCCTTCCTGTATGCACACCCCCACAACTGGTTTAGATAGAAAGAGCTAGCTGAGGAGATAGTGAGGTAAGGTCTCCTATGAAATGCCCCCCAGGTCCCTTTGAGTGAGTTGGCAGGTCCTTGTATCCACTTCTGCCTGCACATTGGCATTCCAAAGCCCTAGCCACACCCAGGCCAATTAAATCAATCTCAGGAGTCTTTATGCTTCTGAAATTGAAGACAAATATGGGAACTCCATACCTATGTAGTTTACATCTGGGGGTCTGGATGCTCCCTCTTCTGCCTGTTGAATGTAATTCAACCTAGAATGGGGTGGTGGATGGGAACAGGAAAGATCCAGAAAAGAAGTGAGTCTCAGAACTACTATTTTTGCCCAGTTAGTGAGATTGTGCCTTCCCCACTGGCAGAAAAGACAGAGAAAAAAGAAGAGATGCCCCATAGGAACTTGCACAGCCAACCCCCCTAGCACTACTAGCCCATTCTGTACTCCATTTCCAACCCAGCACCTCCAGAGCTCCCTAATCCCTATTTTTACCCATTTCCATGCTGTACTCCGGTACTGCTATTCCCATCTGCCCACCTCCCAGCTGTGTCCATATGTCTGTCCTCTGTTCATCCCATAGGTGTTTCCTGAGTGCTTGCCACTTGCTGAGTGTGAGCTAACCCTCTATTCCTATACCTGTTGAAGAGAAGGTGTTTAGACTTAGTGTCAGTACAGTGTCCAGGACAAGCCTGGCCCCTTTAATGGAAGAAGTACAATCCCACTGTGTCCCTCACTGTGTACGTATATCTGGATGGCTACTTTTGCCTTTAAATTTTTAAAAAATATTTTCATTTATTTGATACAGGATCTTGCTACATAGCTTGGACTTGTAGTATTCCTCCTGTCTCAGCCTTCCCAGTGCTGAGATTACAGGTGTGTGCCATCATGCCCATTTTCAGCTCACCCAAAGTTCCAGGGCTAGCACAGCATGCAGTACTAGGGATGGAACCTGGGTCCCCGCACTTGCCAGGCAGGTTCTTAGACTACCAAGCTATATCCCAGCTGGCTACCTCTGCCTTTGGTCTGAACTTCCCTTGGCTTCTGCCCTTGGCATCTGGGAATTGGAGTAATAGGCTGCTGGCTGAGACTTGGGAAGGAACTGCAGGGAGCTACTAGGTATTTCCTCCGTGCCTAATGGGCCCTACACTCTGCTCTGAACTGTGCTTGGGGTCTATGCCCTCACAGGGCTTCCATGACAGAGATGGAGGGAAGACAGGAGCTTGCCAGGGTATTGGAAGGGTTCCCCAACATGCAGCATGCCTCCTAGATTATGGTAGGGTCTGATGCAAAGGCTTCTCCATAGTGCTGCCCAACTTCCCACAGTGCCACTGCCAAAACACAGGCCACTGTAGGGTGGATAGTGCCAAGTTCATTTGGATTGCTGGCAACACCCTGGCTCCAAGTTGTGGCCTGATTGGGATCCAGCAAAGAAGTTCCCTTATCCGGTCCAGCCCTCCAGGGGGTCTTTCTTTGTGTAGGAGCTAGATGAGCCCTTCTCTTGATGGAGCCATAAGACGCCACCACTCATCAGAATTAGGATGGTTCACTGTGAGGTAGAACTGAACACTGTTAAGGGTCAGGTTGCAGGTAGAACTTGCCCATATTAAGGTACAGTGAGTTTACTTAGGTAGCTGTCCATTGATTATTTGAAATCCTGGGTAGTTACCTGAAGCCTTTGGCCTGCCTGTTTACCACCGAGAGCCTGTCTGCTCTGCTCAGTGATCTGTGTACTGTTTGGGGTGCAGCTCCTCTTAGCCATTATCGTTGTGCATGTCAGGAGTTAGATTTCTCATTGCAGCAGGCTGTGTGAACTGGCACCAGACCCCAGTCTTAAAGTGGACAAGTAACGTGTGTTTTCCTCTTCCTCCAAGCATGCGATGGTGAGCCTCCTGTCTTTCAGTGCACACATCAGCATGCTAGCAGGAGGCAGTCTCCTTGCCTGTTGCTCCACTGCCTCAGTGTTCCTACATCTAAGGAGGCAGGAGCTATGTGTCAGGAACAGAGTGCAAAGTGGAGCAGGGCTTAGGACTACTGCAACTTGCTACAGCCACAGCTGAATTAATAGGCTCTCCCTAGATCCAAACTTCCCAGGATACAGGCCAAGCCACCAGTATTTCTGCCTCTGAGAGTAGAAGTTTCTGGTTTGCCAGGGGATTGTGAGATGCAGCCAAAGTTTGAGCAGTGCTATGGGTCTAGGACCTGCTATTTCTGGCTCCTCTTGTTTTTTCTGTTATACCTTTCTTAGGAAGACATTTATGGAGATCATCTTTTCAGAGTTCAGTTTCTCACCTTTGAAAGTGGCTAATACCTCCTATAAGAAGGTAATTAGCTTCTGTTGGGGCAAACTGTGAACTGCAAATGTCCTCTGCTCTTTTGTTAATAGCTGTTGGCATCCTTTGCCTCCTCGGGGTGGGAGTGGTTCTTCATTAGAACTGGACCAGGCATTGCTTATGGTCTGAGGTACACTGTTACATGGCAGCCCAAGGCTGGGGAATCAGGTAGAGGTGTGTCTCTGGATAGAGTAGGCCCCCAGGACTGGAAACTGCCTTCTTGGTTAGGTGAGTCACCCCTTCCTTATTCCCAAACAGGTATACATGTGCGTGCTTGTGCGCGCGCGCGCACACACACACACACACACACACACACACACTGCCTCTGCCTCTGCCCATCATGATTGGTATTGCCATGAGCATCCTGACATGTCTTGGTCCTTCCTGGTTTATCTAAGTCATTACCAGACTAGGCAATAGCCAGAGGTTCCATCCCCCAACCCTGTCCTCCCTCATGGCTCCAGAGCCCTCCTAACAGAAGTTACTCGGTTATTGTTTCTAGTGATTCTTCATAGCTGTTCTGTGTATGTGTTTGTGGGGTGATTTTGGAGCATATGGTCATGGGTAAACTTGCAGTCCATTTCTTGTCACCATTTCCTGACCCACACATATGTTCTAATATTAAGTTTTTACTGAAGTGCATTTATGGAAATTTGATCATTCATCTTGTCTCTGATACCATCCATTTAATCAGTAATGGGTAACTGAAGTCCCTGGAATATATTCAGGCTGGAGTACATTTGGTTTGGAGTTTTATTAGCCTTTCCAACTATAATTATATATAGTAGACTGCATAGACTTTAAGTGCATGTGTGTGTGTGTGCTGGTAGTTATATGCACCTTCCCTGGAGACCGTTAATGATTCTGTTCCCTTTCTTTCTGCTCCCCAGGGTTGATAATGGCTCTTTGCTGTGGTTTGCATTCAGATAATATTTCAGTTGTTACATCCTTAATGTTGGACTTACTTTAGGATTTAAAAAAAGAAAGAAGTTGATTCTATTTCAATATTCAGTTTCAGGGATCATTTTCCTTCTTTTTATTGAAATGTAATTCACTTCCTATTTTAAGTTCTATACATAATAGTTTTGTCAATTACCATTTTGTGCTAGTGTTTTTTCATTATTATTAAAATGAGCTTTATTGGAGTGCCAGATAAATGTAGAGGATGATCTGGCTGGGACCTCTGTCACCTTATTTTTATTGTTTTTTTTAATTACTTTTATTAAGAAATAACAATGAGACAGTTTCAAAACACATTAGTAGGACAGCTATCTGCCACCTTATTGATCCCCAGAGTTGATCTGGCAGATCTGGCTGGCTAGGTGTTGTCCTATTCCTCCCTCATTGCTCTAGTGTGCCCTTTTCAAAGCTATGCAGTTGGTTGGTCTGAGAGGAAGACTACCCTAGTAGAGGAAGACACTTTCCTTAGGGGTGTACAAGTAGCTGCACTCCCCTGCTAGAACCTTGAAACAGACTCTCAAGATACATATAGAAACTGCACAGATCGTGATTGTACAGCTTGATGATTTATCAAGTAAATGCACTCACATAACCAGCAGACCAAGAAATCACATGTTGAGTAGCCTCCCAGGCTGATTCCTGGGTCTTTGAGGCTTCCAACACCATAGATTAATCCTGCCCACTTTTTTATTTCCTACACAAAGAGCCACACAGTACCTTTCGTGTGTTCACTCAGCATTACTTTGTGAAACTGACCCTCACTGTGGCCTGTATTGCAGGTTGTTGTCACTCTTGGCTGTGGGATTTGTGGTGTGGATCCATACCACCTTTCTCAGTCACCACCAGATAGGCAGCATTCTTGCAGTTTTCGTCCTTGGGCTGTTGTAACACGTGTGGATGAGAAATGCTTCTTTCTGTTGAGTGGAATAGCTGGGGTAATGTGGGTAGGCCGTCCCTAGGTGGCATGGCTGTGTACAGGAGCTCCTGCCCTTGCCTTCCTCACCTTCCTCACTCATGGCCTGGTATTGTCAGTAGCTCCAATACAAGCCATTACAATCAGAGCCTAGCATTAACTCATTCTGGTGCTATGCCTTTACCGTGCATTATTTCTTACTCTTCTGGCCAATGAGAAGACCTTCCTTTGGCAAAAACTTGCCAGGACCCTCACCCAGTGCTTCCATTGGATGTCTGCTTTGTCTGATAGCAGTGTTCAGAGACAGTAGTACAATAGGAGAGGGCAGTGATATTTGTGCTCCAGCTATGCCTCCACCCTGTCCTGTCTTTGGCCTCTGAGAGCCATAGTTTCTTCATCTGTAAGAGTTGAACAAAGGACTGATGAGATAGCTCAGCAGATTAATAAGCACCTGCTTAGGCAAGCACAGGGACCAGGGTTGATCGCAGGGATCACGTGTCATGCCTGCCCTGCCCACGGGCCCAGCAGTGGTGGCACATGCCTCTAATCCCAGCACTGAGGAGACTGAAAAACAGGAGGATCACTATGAGGCCAAGCTGTGTAGTGAGACCTTGTATCAAATACATTAACGGGAAGGAAGGAAGGAAGGAAGGAGGGAAGGAGAGAGAAAGGAAAGAAAGAAAGTAACATAAATTCTCCTTAGAACTTTTAAGGAGTGTGTGTGTGTGTGTGTGTGTGTGTGTGTGTGTGTGTGGTACCAGGGATCAAACTCAGGACCTTGTGCTTCTCAGGCAAGCACTTTTTATACCGAGCTATCTCCCCTGTTCGCCTCTTTAGAACTTTCAGTTAGGTGTTGGAAAAATAATATACTTTAGGAGACATACTGTGTGATAACTCATTGTTATTAATGATTTCTTTATAAAATAAGAAGAACCCTCATACTGATTAGGATGATTCTTATGAAAAGATAGAAAATAGGAACAGGGATATAGCTCAGTGGCACAAATGCTGACTTTGATTCCTGGTGTAAAAAAAAGTATAAAATAAATGAAAATAAATAATAACAAGCATGTGGAGAATTTGGAGTTCTGCTACACTGCTGGTGGAAGTATAAAATGGTGTAGCCATATGGAAAGAGTTTGATGGTTCCCTCCACCCCCTAAAATAGGTAGAGAATACCACCTGATCTAGCATTTCTATTCTTAGGCATATATACCCAATGGTATGGTTTGTGTCTAGTTGTCCCCCCAACGCCTCGTGCAGTCATGGGGCTGCTGGAGTTTGTGGTTGATTAGTGTGAGTGTGGGTGCTGTACCCGTCCTAGGGCAAGGAATTCACGTTACAGTGTAAGGAGGGGAGAGAGACTAGCTAGCTGCCTGAGCTGCTGCCACTCCCTTTGCTCTCTGTTCTTTGCTGCTGCAGCCATGCTCTCTGCCATGTGCTCCTCTGAGCCAGCTGACTATGGACCAAAACCTCCACTGCCTGTAAACTAAATAAGGTTTTCCTTCTTTCATTTTGGGTGTTTGGTATTTGTCCCAGCAACGAGAGAAGGGTAACTGAGAGGCTGAAGAAAGTTGAAAGCATGCGTCCATATAAATACTTTTTTTTTTTTTCCTGTGGTACCAGAGGTTGAACTCAGGACCCTGTGCTTGCCAAGCAAGCACTTATTTTACTGAGCCATCTCCCTGGAGCCCATATAAATACTTTTGGATGAATGTTCATAAACCATTTTCATACTAGCCCCAAAGGAAAAATAACACAAATGTTCATCAGATGTTTGAAGGGACAAATAGATACTGTCTGGCCATGCCATGGTATAATATTTAGCCAAGGAAATAGAATGTATCATACATGGTACAAGATGGATGGATGAACTTTTAAAGCCTCATGGCAAGTGAAAAAAGCCAATCACAAAGGACCACATATTGTATCCTACTTTGTGATATGTCCAGAATTGACAAATTTAGAGACAGAATAGATTGGTGCTTGTCCAGGAGAGTCCAGGAGAGGAAACCAGGGAATGACTGACTGCTAAGGGAATGTTTCTGTGTGGGAAATGATGAAAATGTGGAATCAATGGTAATGGTCATGAAGCTCTGTACTAAAAACTACTGAATTATACACTCTGAAAGGGTGAACATTATGGTATATGAATTGTATCTTAAATTTTTTTTCAGTAGAGGTAAAGCAGAGACTTTTCGCTTGCTAGGTACATTTCATTGTTGGTCTGAAATCAAACGATATGAGGCAGTTTTCTTCTAGCTCTAACTGTGGTATCCACAAGGAATGAAGTCTGTATGTCATACTGAAGAATAATCTTACTACTTTTTTTGCCTTGCTTATTAGTGTATTTATAACTTTTTTGCATAAATTCCATGTTTCTAACCAAATTTCTGGGGTTAATGTTTTTTAAGGTCAAGATTATTAAATGTAATTGCTTTATTTTTATTATGCATTGATAACCTAGTAATCTAACTTGAGATTCCTTTCAAAATATTATTAGTCTAGGCTGGGCGTGGTGGTGCATGCCTATAATTGCAGCAATCAGAAGACTGAGTCAGGAGGATGGATAAGAGTATGAGACCAGCCTAGGCTACAGAGTGAGTTCAAGGCCAGCTTGAACTGCATAGTGAAACCCCATCTGAGAAAGACAAATGTGTGTGTATGTGTGTGTGTGTGTGTGTGTGTGTGTGTGTGTGTGTATTTTGTCTATCGCAGGTCAGTAGTTTACCTTCTGACATATTATATGGTTTACTTATGCTTGTTTGTCTATTCTGTCCTGTTCCATAGTCAGTGCAGAATATTTTTAAAAATTGGTTTACCTTTGTTTCCCTGAACAAGATCACAGTGAATAATTCATAAGGTATTTTATTGGTTCTGTTTACTGAGGTTTTTGCCAAGTTTTTGCTTCTGTGTTCAACATAGATCGGTCCATGAACCCCTCCCCTTTGGAAAGGAAGATCTGTTATACATTTTTGTCTGAGTGGAAGTGTTAGCAGACAGGTTTGGACCTGGATTTGAGTCCTGCTCAGCCACATGGCCTCTGGGCTGTCTGCATTGGCTAGCTGTCCTGTGACAGGCCTGTCACTGTTTGTCTTGCTGAGAGATAAGCTGGGAACTATATAGTCATATACTAAGTAAGATTTCAGTTCCCTAGTGTAGGGACATGTACAATTATTGGCTTAAAGATGCACAAATATTCTCTCCCCAGGTTCCTCCTTCCCCCTCCTTCTGGGTTTTTGTTGTTACTTTCCCTTTGTGAAATTTTGCCTTCCTACTTGTTCAGTTTCTGATATCCCAGAATCGAGATGCTGTTTCTTTTTTATCATTAATGTTTATTTTTAGTGCAATGTCCTTCCACCTGCACTGTACTGCTTGGCAATGATTCCCAAGTTTTGATATGGTGTTTCTATTTTTTGTTTACTCAGTTTCCTGTTGTTTTGTTCTGTAGATTGTCTTGAACATTGCTTAACAGATCATTTCTAAATTTTTATGTGTTTGGGTGCATGCTAAGGTAGTTTTCTGTAGTGTTTATTTTTTAGAACAGTTTTAGATTTACAGAAAACTTGTAAAATATTGTGTCATGTTCTCCCATAGTGCAGACTTGAAAGTGTGCTCTGGTTTTCAGTGCCCGCAAGTTTTTAGTGTATAGCTCTTACTTAGCTGTCCCTGTTAGCTGCTTGGTAGCCGAGGCTCACAGCCCCCTTGGCCATCTTCTGGAGTCTTCCAGCAGCCTCTACTGCCTCTCTCACTCTATAGGTCACTATAGATTGGTCTGTGCTAGTCACTGCTACTAGTCTCCACTGCTTTCTGCTTCTGGTTGCTGTCAACTTTTGCCCAGTTGCTACTGGCTCTACCCTTAGTCTCTGGAATTATTTAGGGCTAATAGCCTGTAGTATTACCAGCTGTTTTTAGTGCATCCTGTGTAGCCTGTTATACTCAAAGTAAGAATTATAAGCAGGCAGTAGGACCTTTTGGAGACCTGTGCTATATCACAGAGGTATAGTGCAGAACAAGGACTCATTTGTGATTGTGAGGGAGTGCTGCTTATGTAGAGGAGCAGCAGACTGGGTTTGTATAGTTTTGTACATTTTATAGACCTGTTTGAGGGCTTTCATAGTAATGACAAAGGAGGGACAGAATCATCAGGAGGGGCCAGAGGATCAAACCATCTGAGTTAAGTCCATGTTTTCAGCCTACTACAACCAAGGCAAAAATCTCCTGGAGCTACTTCAGGGTATTTAGGATAGTTGTGACTATCCTGGTGACAGCTCTGCTGAACTTTAGGGAAAATAGCCACTTTATTGACAGCTCCTGTATGTCCACAAAATGGCTGGGCTAACGTTATAACTGCTCCTGATTTTGAGAAGCTGTGGCCCATTGGAGTTTGCCACTTTCCGTGATACCAGCAGCCCTAATTCCTCCCCAGTCTTGGCCCTGTGCAGTTTTCCAGCTGTTGTTCCTCAGAGATGGCAGCACTACCTGAAGTATCCCATAGCATGGGAGGGACATCATGGTTATTAGCCAAACTCCTCCCTGTCAGCAGGGAGGCCACCAAAGTAGCCCAGTGGTATAGGGAAGACCCTGAAGCTAATTGCTGGAAGCTGCCCTTGAGGAGGCCAGAGGGGAAGTAGGGCAGGACAGCTGTTAATTGGACCATGTTCCCTTCTGGCTATCAAAGGGAAAAGCAAAGGGTCAGGTGTTATTTCTTTTCTATCTCACCAGATCTCTGTTCTTTGTTTATTTTTTGGTACCTGGAATCAACTCAGGGCCTTGTGCTTGTCCGGTAGACACTATGCCACTGAACTGTATCCCTGGCCCTTTGCTCTTTGTTTAGTTGTTACTTTCATGTATGGAGTACTAGGTTCTATGGGTCGTGATAAATTTAATGAACCTTTGATGGTGAATGTATTCTCTTAATGCTGTAATTTTTTTCTCAATAATAATGATGTTGGGGGACCAGGGAGATAGCTCTGTGGCACAAGTGCCTGCATGCATGGTCGTGAGTTCAAACCCTGGTCCTGAAAAAAAAAATAATGTTGAGCTTATATTTATATCAGTTTAGTAGGCCTGAGCCCCACCTTGAATTTAATAAGGTTTAATGCTATTTGATGTCCTGAGGAATCCTGGTTATACAGAACTGTGTGACAATAGTCACAAAGTACTACCCAGAGTAGAGCAAGGTTTATAAACATGTGAATGGAACCTCTCATGGCCCCGTATCCCACCACCATTCACCTTAGCTCCTTTCTAGGCCTCAGAGATGTCGGGTTCCACTTTGACAGAAAGCCCTTTCGGTTGTATATGCCAGGTATGTAGAGGGAGGCAGGGAGTTTTTCGGTCGAATGTTATTTATTGAACTGCTGGGTCCTGAGAGACTTGACAGTGTCTGCTATCCCCACTAGTGCATGCCAGAGGCTGGGTGCACAGCAATTGCTGATAAATGCTGCTAGTGAGGGTTGAGGACATGGAGATACCAGCCCTTGAGTTTTCCAACAAGCCTGGGTTGAAAAACAGGTTCTGTACCAGGCCCTGGAGGTGTCCCCCAAGTTCCCTGGTTTGGGAACAGATGAAGATCACACATTTCCATTGCTCCCCAGTCCTGACTAGGAGCCCAGCAATAGCTCTGCCTCAACAGATTTGTCAGCATGGGCAGCTGGTGCAACTTAGGAATTCCTGGGATTCCCAGGCCTACCCATTCCAGGAACTGGTCCCACCCTACAGCAGGCATGGTAGCCGTTGAGAAACAAGTGTGAGATCCACTATCTATATGGGTAGGCAATGCAGGATCAACCTAGACAAAGGAATGGAAGATCCCAGCCTTGTTGTAGAAAGTGCTTCCTGAAACAAGCATTACCTCATTGGAATGCTTGAAGCCTGCTGCCCTGGCTTGGCAAGTGCTGTGCCGGGTGCAGATGGCTAAACTGGTTTAGGAAGAAAGAATTCCCTGGGACAGCCCTACCTGGAGGCCTGTTCTCTGCTCTGTTGGTATGGGCCTTTTCCAAAGAGTCAGGGCCCTTTGGAGAGTGGGGGTGGGGAGGTTGTGGTCAACATTCAGTATACATGTTTTCCTATGGAAGTTTGTCCAGAATGAAGTGTCAAATTTTGCAGCTGGAATGGATGACCAGCTGTCTTATAGAGGTGTCTACCCAACTCTCAGAATAACAGTAAGAGGGTGGGGTGGCTTTTTTGTGTAGATAGAGTCTGCTTTAAAAGTTCCATTGTTAGGGAGCCAGGCTGCCCTTTTGACTGACTCCAGAGCAGAAAGCTCTCCCATGTGCAGATGAACAGCAAAGACATTTAGGGGCTGTGGCATATGGCTTTGTGGGGGACCAACAAGAACTGACCAACTATGTAGCAGGTGAAGAGAGGAGGCTGCCACTTCTAAGCAGACTGATTATGGGTAATGCCTCCACACAGGGTTGGGCTTCCACACACCCAGCCTTGAGAGCTCACCTACAGATGGGTAGTCCCAGCAGAGTCCTCCTGACCTTGAGTTACGGCTGGCCAGTGGCTGAGCCAGAATGTGGAGCCAGGCAGCCTGGCTCGAGATACATGCATACCAGTTTTCTCTCCCACTATACAGCTGGGAAATACTCAGAAAGTGGCAAGGCTGAAAGTCTGTGTGGCCAACTAGGAGCGGGAGAGGATTCTTGTCTGAGATTTCAGAGGCTCTGGTGTGAGGACCCAGATCTCACATTACCTTGTTCTGCCTCTACCCTTTGCCTTCCTGTTCCTCCTACCTGAAGCACCTTACCATCTTCCCAATTGCCATGTTTTCCTCCTCTGCACAAGACACAAAGTCAGGGATGCAGCCCTCCTAGCATACACTTAACAATGAACCATAGAAAAGTTATTCCAAGCTTAGGAACAGCCTAGGTAGGGGCACTTAGGTGGCAACAGGGAGCTTTACAAACACCAGGTCTTGAGAGGATAAGAAATATTGCCTAGATTAGTCTCAGCAAACTGCAGCTCTGTGGGCCAGTTTTGCAAACAAAATTTTATTGGAACACAAAATTATCAGCAGTGTCCCAAGATCAAACTGTAGGAGGCATCCTGGCATTAGAGTCTCAAAGATGGAGGCTGCATCTGGGATCCCCTTCCCAGACTGGATCCAAAAGACTCCTATCACTGAGTGTACCACCTGGGAGGACTGTTTTGAGGCAGAAAATGTTACAAGGACAGCAAGCCCACAGCTGGTGACAACTCCCCCAGGTCAAACAGGAATACCATGTCCTCCCCAGGGGAGGACAAGAGGGAGCAACAACTCATGGAATAGGAGGATGTTGTGATGCCAAATGTCTTGGGGAAGGCATTTTGAGAGGTACTCAAAAGGCTCCATAAGACTGTGCAGGGTAGGGTTGAGAGTGTATTTATTAGTCAAAAGAAATTTAGTCAGCTGTGCCAAGTGACTGCCTCTTCCTCCTGGCATGTAAGCTGAAGACTGGCCACAGAGAGGGCCTAGGCTGACGTGTTCCAGGTTAGGGATGTGATACGTTAGAAACATCTAAAAGCTGTGAGCAGCTTTATTAAGATAATTCTGATGTAGTGAACTACATACATTTAAAATATGCACTGGTAGTTTTCATGTAGGTATATTCTTTTAAGATTCTCAGTGAAACCCAGATAATGAACATGTATCCATATTTCTTCATCCCTATTTGTAATCACCCCACCTCTCATCTTCAGAGGACTATAGCATGGCATAATTTGTATTTCTTAGTTTTATATAGATGAAATTACATATTATGTATCTTTTCGGGGGAGTCTGGCTTTCTACTAAGGGAATTTAAAGAAGTAGCTATGTTGTTAACAATGTACCAAAATCCCCGATTCTGCCAAAAGAAAAAAAAAAAAAAAAAAAGTACCAATAGTTCCTTTTATTACTGAGTAATTTTCTACCATATAGATGTAACACACTTTTTTTCTTTTTTTTAAAAAAAGCCTTTTTATTGATAATTATTCAGTTGTATTGGCAGTTACAGATAAATACATTTTGTGCAAGTCTTTGTATGAACATATAGTTTTATTTTTCTTGAATAAGCATGTACTTAGGAGTGGACAACTATGTCATATAGTAGCTATAGTTGCCCCTTTATACCCTTGGTTCCACATTTGGGGATTAAAGTAACCATGATTTGAACATACGTGGGGGAAAAATTTGCAGGAAGTTTTTTTCTGTGGTTATTCTCTAAACAATGCAGTGTAATTAATATCTTCAGAATATTACATGGTAATAGATAATGTAAGTCATCTAGAGATTATTTACTATCTAAGGTTTTATACTGTTTGTTTAATTTTGCTTTATAAGATACAAGACTATTCAGATTATCCATTTCTTCTTGAGTAGGCTTTAGTAGTTTGTATCTTTTAGGGTATATTTTCATTTCATCAAATTGCCAGGTTTGGCATAAAGCGAATAACGATACTCCCTTAAGAGCTATAGAATCTATGATGCTGCCACCTCTTTCCTTGTAATGGTAATATGTGTGCCTCTCCTCTGATTTTCTGGGTAGAGGTTTATTAACTTAATTGCATTTAAAGAACTTGAGTTTTGGAAAAGTTTTTAGCTTTTTATTGAGAAAAGAATACACAGTGCATAAATTAGAAGTGTGAATTTTCACAAGCCAAACATACCCGTGTCCCCAGATCAAAAGTCACAAGAATCTGGACAACGCAGTTCTGGGAATCCTCCTTAGTGCCCCCCCAACTGACCCTCCCTAGCCCAGGGGTCACCAGTACCACTACTACTAGTACTGCTGCTGCTACTGCTTATACTATTTCTTCTTTGTCTTGTTCCTTTTCTTTTCCTCCTCTTTTTTTTTTTTTTCTAGTAGTACTGAGGATTGAATTCAGAGCCTTTGCACTGACCAACATCCCCAGGTGCTTTATTTTTGTTACTTTGAGAAAGGATCTTGCTAAGAAGTCACTTACATTGTTCTGGTTGGGCTCAAACTTTCAATCTTTGTGCTTCATTCTTCTAAGTAGCTGGGGTTGTACATGTCACTATGTTGGGTTCAAGAGTCACTTCTGACAATGCTGACTCCTAATAGCATGAATTAGTTTTACTTATTCTTGAAAGAATAGATAAATGGAATCATACAGTATGCACTCTTCTTTCTGCCATTTTTACTCATTATGTAAGATTTATCTCTTCTATATAAGAATACTTTATTCATTTTTTATTTCTGTATAATATGCTGTTGTGTAAATATATTACAATGAATTGATCCTCATTTTGTCACCAGGTACTTGGAAACTAATGTTCCTGTAAACAATGCCTTTCTCTGTACCTCTGTGGCATCCTCCTTGGTGTATATCTAGGAATGGCAGTGCTGGGTGAGAAAACAGACACATGTTTAGCTTCAGTAGATACTGATTTCATAAGTAGTTATACCAACTGCATCCCACACTAGAGTAGGAGGGGTACTAGGATTTTAAGCAAGAGGTGAAAAGTCTATGTCCTAGCACACCATCAGTGCTACTGGGTATCTGTTAAACAAACACAGGAACCTGTGAAAAAGCACAGCCCGTGTTTCAGAAAAGACAGTTTTGCCTGGGACTGGCTGACCTCTCTCATAGCACTCAGCTGATGCCAGCCTGGATGTGCCACCTGTGAATCAGGGGGACTCCCTCTGGCTGCTTAGAATGGGTCCTGTTTTATTTATTTATTTATTTATTATTATTATTATTATTATTATTATTATTATTATTATTATTGCTCAGCCTGCCCTAGGGGTGGGGCTGGTGCAGCAAGTGGTGCTGGAGATCAAACCGCTGAACTGTCTTGCCAGCCCTGGGTCCTATTTTTGGATGTTAATTTTGGGGCTTGTTCCTTGACCCCTTTATGACCCTTTCTCGTGACTTCCTTAACCCTGTATTGACTACCAGTGGTAAAAATTTGTCCAGTCTGCAGGCTGGTTGGCCTTTTCTTCCTGTCACCTCTCTTCCAGTTCCTCCATAGGTGTGCCACCTCCCTGTCTCCCTTCCCTCAGTTCCCCTTTCTATGCTGGGACTGTTTTTGAGGGGTGAGGACCACCATGGACTCTTCTTATCTTGTCTCTCATCTGGTGTAAGTGACTTGAAAACTGTTTATATTCAGTCATATTCTTCCAATCACCTCTTGGCTTTTAAAGTTTTCCACATAGGAGATAGATTTTGTTCTCGTGACTCTCTTCTCAGTTGGATCTTGCATTTTTGTGCCACGGGGCACAGGGCATATGGCTTTGCTTGCATGTGTGCTCTTGCAGGTAGGATCCTCTTCCTCATTGTGCTGTTGTGAGGTGAGATGTCTTCCCTTAAGTCCCCCGTAGGCCCCAGGGCACCCAGCACTCGGACCAGATCTCGCTCCATTTCACCAAGTTCTGTGTTGGGAAGGAAAATGAATTTCCCTGTTCTGATTTGTTGATAATAGAAACAGTTATCTCAGTTGCTTCCTTCATTCTCCCAATTGCTTTTTGAGAATTGAATTCCTAGATTTAATGAAGATTTATTAAGTAGGAGAGGAGAAAATATAATCCATTTTCTCTCTTAAGACCAAACCAAGCCATATATTTTCTTGCTCTTCAGTAATCTCTCTTGATTTTGCTTCCTGCTGTAAGCCAGGAAGAGTCCAGTAAAGAGACAGGCAGGAGCAGGGAAGGTGTCTGTGAAGAGCCTGGCTGCTCACAGGGGCACAGAATGGGGGTCAGGCTGGCAGACCCTAAGGCACACTTGCCGCCCAACTACCAACTTCAGAGTGTGAGGAAAGTTGAGTGTCCTAGCATAGGCTAGCATTCTTTGCTGGTCAGCTCCTACCTGAGCTCCAGGGTTCTGTCCTCTTGCTCCTTACCAGTCTGCTTGGTACATGCAGGTTTGTTCACTTCTGGGCCTGCATACACTGTGCTGGCCTCTGGCTAGTTTGCACTGTGCCTCAGTCCCTGAGGTCTGGAGCACTGCTTGAACAGGCTAGATTTCTCCCAGAACAGGAGAGGGACAGGTAAGAATCAAGTAGTTGGATGAGAAACTCCCCTGCCTCTTGTATGTGGTGGTTGGGGCACCTCCTTGAACCTTGGGGTTTCCCATGTGGAGCAGAGAAGAACATGAAGCTGTGTGGGAAGCTCTGGGATTGTTCCTCAGAGGCTCAGCTTAGACCCCTGCTGCTGGTCTGGAGCATTCCTGCTGGCCCCTAGAAGGAGGCCTGGTGCTTGGCCCTGCACAGGTGCTTCTGCCACATCTGTCCATGTGGCACCCTATCCTCATCAACACTCAGTTCTGCCCCTGCACAGACTGCTTCCTAAGACCCAGGTTATCTTTGTTACAGTTGTGTTTATTACACATATGCATCCCATAGACCCACCTCTCAGTCCAGGCTCCCACTGTCACTGCAGCTTGAACCTTGTTTTTGACCTGCATCTCCACTCCTCTGTGGCCCCAGACCCATCTTATGAATGTCTGGTCTCCTGATACAGGCATTCGGACAGGCACACACAAACCACAAGAAGGTGGCTGCAGATGGTGAGAGCCGGGAAGAAAGCCTGATCCAGGAGTCCGCCTCCAAGGAGCAGTACTATGTACGGAAGGTGCTGGAGCTGCAGACAGAGCTAAAGCAGCTGCGTAATGTGCTGACCAACACGCAGTCAGAGAATGAGCGCCTCACATCAGTGGCCCAGGAGTTGAAGGAGGTGAGTGGGTTGGAGAGGGAGAGTATGGCATCGTGATAGTGGCACTGTGTGGTAGGTGTCTTGGTAATATGTACCTCAGAAGCAGTTGGCTGTGAGCTGGATGAGATGGCATGAGGCAAGAGCATCACTGCAGGTTGCAGGCCAACTTGTGCTACATAGTCAGTTTAAGGCCAGCCTGGACCATGTGGTAAGACCAAACAGATCTAGGGAACAGAGGCTGTGATTTCTGTGGGTTTATTCAGGCTCTTTCTTCAGTCCTCAGTACTGTCCAGAAATGAACACATAGCACTGCTTCATCCAGGCAGTCCTTGTGTCATTAGTGATGTTGTTCCCATGAAATAGCCCATACCAGGAAAGTGATCAGCATTTCAAAGGCTTAGGTGTGGCGCCCAAACCCACATATTACTGGACACCTCCTTGTCTGGGAAACATTTTGTTTTGCTCAGGCTTCACAGTACCAGGAAGTCAGGGAGAGTCCTACAGGCCTTGGTCAAGGCCTGAAGAAGGCATGGTCCAGCGTATAGTTAGAGGACCGTGGGCTGTAGGCAGATGAGAGTAGCTAGAGCCATCTAAGGAAAAGTGGGGCCTTATCATCAAAGCAGGGATGGCTGACCACTAGGGACAACAGAGCGATCTGAATGTCTCTTCATGAACTGTAGTCCTGTGATCCAGCTGGCCATGACCTTGGGGGTTGGCCTCCAGTTTCTCATGGTGGCATGGATTGATGTTGGGCAAGGCCTTGTCTTTAATTCTAACCTCAGTTTCCCCTGTTTATAAAGCCATGGTCTCTAAAACCCCTTGTAGAGAATACCTACCTGGTGTTCCATTACCCCACGTCCTCCAAGCATCTGTAGGCCCCTGCTTTGGCCACGGGGATGCTACTCCTTGCAATAAATGTCATTGCAGAGAAGTCAGCAGAGCAACAGCCATGAAATTGTGCGGTAGTCAGGGCCCCACAGGGATGGCGGCTATTGGCTTAGCATTGCAGGACCACGTGACCAGCCACACCCTAACGGAGTGGTTGCCTCGCCTGATGTGGGGGGCCAAAGACAAGCTTGGCCTTGACTTGGTGGCTAGCATTCAGACCCTAAAGCAATGGTGGTAAACCTATAGCACATGTGGTATTTGTTTTTCTTTTAAAATATAACATGTTAATGTATAGGTTAGTTTTTCTAAATTAGAACCTAGTATTCAGGTTTAATCTCGATAATGAAACTATACAGTAAATAAATGGGTTTTGGATTACAGTTTGGGCACTTGTCTCTAAAAGATTTGCCATTGAAGCCTACTGCACAGTCTAATCCTATTTCCTTTTCAAGGATTGCTCTGGTGAGATTAGGAGGAGGGGCACTGAGGGGGAGATAGAACTCTGCCTGTCTGGGCTACCATCCATCCATCTGGCCTCTCTCTTCCTGAAAAGCCATTGCAGGAGTTTACTCCCACCCCATGTGTTCTGTCCCTTTCCCAGGCAGCTAGGAGGGCTATGTCACTCTTCTAAACTGGAAATAAGCTCAGTGAGCTCAAGACTGGTGAGGGGAGATTCTTGCTGTTCCTGTTTGTGCTTGAGGAGGAAATTCTGATTCTCTGTGTATACCTCTGCAGCTCTCGTTTCTCTTCTGAGGGATCAAACCCACCTGCACTCCCATGCCAGTGGCATCCTACCCCACAGCAGCATTGCCACTTCCCTCATTGCTATGGAGCCTTATGAGCCCCACAGGCTTTTCACCTTCCTTGCACCTGGCTGGAGTAGAAGCTGCGTTGCCAGTGACACCTACTTAGCACCAGTGCCAACTATAGCCAGCTCCTTTCTCTGTTGTTGTTGCTTTTTTGTCTCAAATACTGTGCTGATTTCTTAGTTACTACTATGGCTGTCCCCCAGCCTAAGGCTTGTTACACTTTGGGTTGGACCCCTGTGTCTCCTACCCACTAGTCTTGTTGGCATTCAACATCCAGTGATGGACTATACCCTGACAACCCTCACCTTATTCCACCCTGGACTACTAGTCTAAATATCTGCCCCACCCCCAACATGCAGTGAGGACACATGAAGGTTTATGGTTCCAAACGTACTTGGCCTGTGTCAAATGGTTTTGACTGTCTCAAACTAGTTATCATGATGAACTTCCCAGCATTCTGCCACATATGAGAAAAGTCAGGCTGGAAAGTAGAGGAACTCTGGGGTCCTGAGCCTTGACTCTTTTGCTGCATATAGGACTTGTGGTGGATAAATAGGCAGCTTTTGTCTTCTTAGCATTCTGTTTTTGGGGTCTGGTGTCCCTATAAGTACGTGGCCATAGTAAGGTGTGGCTTGGAGAGGACCTTTTTGGGGATGTGGCCTTACTTCCCAAAACCTGAGGTCCCCTTGACTCCAGCAAAGTGTGGGTAGGGTAGGAGGCTGTCCTAGGCTTTTGGCAGAGACGAAAGTCCTGAGATGGGTAGCAAAGAGGGCAGCCACCCCCCTTGCAGCCTAGCTTCTTGTTTGGCTAGGACCCCAGGTAGTCAACTGTATTCCATGCACTCACCTCCTCCATCTGGGCTGCTCGTCCTCACAGCAGCAAGCTTGTTTTCTGCACTCTGTTGGGCTGATGTCAGACAGGCTCACCTGGGTGGAGGTGCTTACCTAAGGGAAAACCAAACCAACCCCCAGTGACTAGTCCCAGCCTGCCTCAATTCTCAGAAGTTGGACAGGTGCTGGGCGGAGGTCTGGTTGGTAGGCCCACAAGCTTTGCTGTAGCAGTGTCATCAGGACAGAAGCATGGTCATTGTGGAATGAAAGTGCAGGTGTTTGGTTACTGCAGTGTCAGCAGAGATAGTGCCCTCACCTACCATGTGGCTTTCCAGGCTAACATGTGACTTTCGTGTGCCTCTCCATTGTTATGTATGGCCATCCAGTCCCAGGCCTCCAGTGGCCCAAACACTTTACCAACAGGAGATCTGTCATAACTGACATCTTAGATTCTGGCTCTGGCAGTAGTAGAGGGACAAGTCTCCTTTTACACCATGCCAGGGCCAGGATGCCAAAGGAGCCAAGGACTCAAACAGATGTTAGACGTTGTTGGTGTTGGAGGTGTGACTCAAGGCCTGGAACATGTTAGGCAAGTACTATGCACTTCTGGTCCACATCAGTTTTTGAACACATCACTCAAAATAGAAACTATGTTTACAATTAGTTCATCCCCTACCAATCTGCTTTCTAACTCTGTGGATTTGCCTTTTCTGGGTGCCTCATGTAAATGAAATTTTGTACAACACATAACCTCTTGTGACTGACTTCTTTCACTTAGCAGCATCTTGTCAGCATTCATTCATGTTATAGCAAGTGTCAGGATATCATTCTTTATTATGGCTGAAATATATTCCATGATACAGGTTGGTCACATTTTCTTTATCCATGTATTTGTTAATAGATTTTTGGATTGCTTTCACCTTTTGGCCATTGTAAACAGTACAACTGGGAACATTCATGTAGAGGATTTTGTGTGGACATGTGTTCATCTCTTTGTAGTAGACACTATTTTACTGAGCACCTGCAGACTTTGTGCCACAGCATTGCTCCATGTACTTGCCAGCAGGTAACCCCATCTTACAGATGGAGACGCTGAGGGTCAGAACAGGATGAGTCACCTGCCAAGGGTTCTCCTGCTAAGAAGGGTTGAAAGGATCTAACTGAGCCAACTGCTATTCCCTACACACCACACTGCCCTGGCTCCATCTTTGCTCCAGGCAGCCACATTGGTGCCCAGAGGCCTGGGTTCTGAGTCCTATTGGGGTAGCATGCCTGCCTCTTGCCACTGGAGCCAGGGCTTATGGGCCCACCTACAAATGCTGCTCACATGCACTTTCCTCTCTGCCCTGACAGATCAACCAGAATGTGGAGATCCAGCGAGGCCGCTTGCGGGATGACATTAAGGAGTATAAGTTCCGGGAGGCCCGCCTATTACAGGACTACTCAGAACTGGAGGAGGAGAACATCAGCCTGCAGAAGCAAGTGTCTGTGCTCAGACAGAATCAGGCAAGTCTCTGGGTTGAGGCTGTGGGTGGGCACACAGGTCAGCTGTGGTCCTCACAGTCCTCTCACCCAACCTTCTTTTCTGTCTTTCTGTCTCATTTCAGCTGGTGCTGAGTCAGCACCAGCAACACCACAGTTGAGGCAGGGCCTGTGGCTAACACAGCCTAGACCCTCCAAGACCATGGAACAAGATCTGTGGCTGCAGTGTTTGCTGATCCTTGAGCAGGCAAGGCTGGTGAGGAATAGTCTAGAAGATGATGAAAAGTTCACACCAAAAATCCTGAGAGTAGATTTCTAAGTGTTGTCACCATCAGGTGCTGGCCATAGACTGAAATATTAACACGATCTGCCTATTGCAGAGATGAAGAGAGTCTTGTTGCCTGTGAAGGGGATTCTGAGGGTCCCCTCTAATGGATAAGGTGATCCTGGGATCTGGGGACCACTCAAGGCCTAAATATACTCCTCCACTCTCCAGGATCCACAACCAAGCAGGGAACCTTTTCTTTCAGGAAATCCCTTACTGTGCCCAAGAATACCAAGGATGATGTTCTTGCTTTCCTGAGATTCCTTTTACCACTCAGATCCTCTCAGTGCAGGAAAGTCTCACTATCATGTGTGTATGCAGAAATCTCTGTGATGGGGCTCACAGCCCCATCATGCAGTGACAGCTCATGCTTAATTATGTGTACATATGAAGACCATTCAATCGTTGGCTTTCTGTAGGCAGAGCTTGCCTCGCAGTACCTTGAGGAGAGCAGAAGCCAAAGTTCAAACATGTTGTATTTTCAGAGGGGTTCCAGCTTCCATTCCCTGCTTCCTGAGATCCCTCACCTCCTGATTTGTTAACACTAAGATGAAGGGCTCCGAGCCCACTTCCCAGGAGCACACCTAGGATGTGATAACCAGTGACTCTTCCCACCCAAAACACATAAAGATTGTTCAGCATTTCATTTCATTGATTTATTTTTTAATAGTATTATAGAATAAGACAAGTTTTTAAAAACTTACCCATAAGCTTTGGCCCTCCCGCTAAGCATTAGTTTCTATCTGCTCTTTTCCTTGTCTACTTGCAGATATAGTTCCATGTCAAGACTGTGCTTTCCTACCCACCTCCAGATCTGAATTTAGCACTGAGTCATTCTGCCTTCAGAAAGTCTGTTCCTTTGTTTTTGAAATAAGATTCAAAATAGTGATCCTAGCACACACTGAAGTATGTATACCTTATATACCCTAATATATATGATTAACTGTTCATGCTAATTAGTTTTTTTTATACAGTTTGAATCAGCCCCAACTTGATATTTTTAAAAACTCAAGAGAAATTGGGCAGCATAGATGTATGTTCTGAGGCCTGAGGCATTGAGTATTCCTCAGCCACACTGGGCCTGGTAGTGCACTGAACACTTCCATGCATTTGCGTCATGTGCTCTGGAACCTCTTGCAGCCATCCCTTGGTAGAGGAAGAAGGCTCAGTCTCAGTAATTACTGCGTCTTCTATAGGGCATTGCTTTTCCTTGTGAGTCACTAGCTCATTATGGCTGGGAGGGTGGCACCCTGATGTATTCTCTTAATTTATCAGACCTTAGTGATGCTTTCCTGTCATCAAACTGTTGGACCCTTTTCCAGGTGGAGTTTGAGGGCCTTAAACATGAGATCAAGCGTCTAGAGGAGGAGACTGAGTACCTCAACAGCCAACTGGAGGATGCCATTCGGCTGAAGGAAATCTCCGAGCGGCAACTGGAAGAGGCACTAGAGACGCTGAAGACAGAGCGAGAACAGAAAAACAGCCTGCGTAAGGAGCTATCGCACTACATGAGCATCAATGACTCCTTCTATACCAGCCACTTACAGGTTTCTCTGGATGGCCTCAAATTCAGCGATGATGCCACTGCTGAGCCCAACAATGACGCCGAGGCCCTAGTTAATGGTTTTGAGCATGGCAGCCTAGCCAAGCCCCTGCCAGACAATAAGACATCCACACCCAGGAAGGATGGTGTGGTGCCTCCCTCCCCCAGCCTTGTTTCCGATCTGCTTAGTGAGCTTCACATCTCTGAGATCCAGAAGCTGAAGCAACAGCTGGTGCAGGTGAGCTGGCAGGGTCTCATGTGCCAACTCCACTGTTCCCTGTTCCTGTGCTACCACACTGGCAGATCAGCATGTGCTGCCAAAGTAGGCCTGCTCTAGGCTATGTAAATGTTAATTTGCTCACATGGATTTTAAATTCTATGTTATTAACCTAAGTAAAACTCCATGGTACAAAGAGGGTAGCCCCAGAGAAGTCAGTATTTCATTAGAGAGTAAGGTTTCGCTCTGTGGTGTCCCATTATCCACTACCCACACTGTCAGGGTAAAGATGTGGTGCTGGCCTTTCATGTGACACCCCACCAGGATACGGCTGGGATCATCTCTGGGTTGATGGGTCACTCTCGATCCAGCAAATCATTGAGTGCCTGCTACAGCAGTAGGGGAGAGCTTAGCTCAGAGACTTCCTTCTTACCTGTCCTCCCTACCTGGAGTGTACATGCTGAGCACAGCTGTCCTATAACACGAGTGAGGACAGAGTTCCCATGAATGAGTCTAGCTGTTAAGGGTAGGCAGGGTTCTAAAGGTCCCATGTGGAATTTTCCTACTCTGCCTATGATCTGTGCGTCACTGACAGTATAGTCAGAAAACCTAATGCTGGGCCACCCTAGAGGTCCTCAGCCTGCTCCTGAGCTGGCCTGTTGTTTGTGCTTTGCAGATGGAGCGGGAGAAAGTGGGATTGCTAGCAACACTGCAGGACACACAGAAGCAGCTGGAACAGGCTCGGGGAGCTCTGTCAGAGCAGGAAGAGAAGGTGAGCCGTCTTACAGAGAACCTGAGTGCCCTGCGGCGCCTGCAGGCTGGCAAAGAGCGGCAGACAGCCCTGGACAATGAGAAGGACCGTGACAGCCATGAGGATGGTGACTACTATGAGGTAGATATCAACGGACCTGAGATCCTGGCCTGCAAATACCATGTGGCTGTGACTGAGGCTGGTGAGCTCCGGGAGCAGCTCAAAGCGCTGCAGAGTACACATGAAGCTCTGGAAGCCCAACATGCTGAAGAGAAGGTTCGTTATGAAGCTGAGGCCCAGGCACTCTCTGAGAAGGTATCCCTGTTAGAAAAGACCAGCTGCCAGGACCGCAATTTGCTGGCCCAGTTGGAGAAAGAGCTGAAGAAAGTGAGTGACGTAGCTGGTGAGACCCAGGGCAGCCTGAGTGTGGCCCAAGATGAGCTTGTGACTTTCAGCGAGGAGCTAGCCAACCTCTACCACCACGTGTGCATGTGCAACAATGAGACACCCAACCGTGTCATGCTGGACTACTACCGAGAGGGTCAGGGCGGGGTGGGCCGCACCAGCCCAGGAGGCCGCACCAGTCCCGAGGGTCGTGGGCGCCGCTCACCCATTCTCCTTTCCAAGGGGCTGCTGGCCACAGATGTGAGCCGAGTAGATGGTGTTGCTGGGGACAGCAGCCCCTCACCTAGCTCCTCGCTGCCATCACCCCTCAGTGACCCCCGCCGGGAGCCCATGAACATCTACAACCTGATTGCAATCATCCGAGACCAGATCAAGCACTTGCAGGCAGCTGTGGATCGCACAACAGAGCTCTCTCGGCAGCGCATTGCCTCCCAGGAGCTGGGCCCAGCTGTGGACAAGGACAAGGAGGCACTCATGGAAGAGATCCTTAAGCTGAAGTCGCTGCTCAGCACCAAGCGGGAGCAGATCACCACACTGCGCACAGTGCTCAAGGCTAACAAGCAGGTGAGCTGGTGTGGGCATCTCTTATCACTGGTCTCTTATTCCTCACCACTGCAGGGCTTCCCAGGCTGTGTCATTATAAGATGGAGCCGATTGCAAGACAGCTTCAGCTGCTGCTTACCCCCTGCCAGCAACTCCCAGCCAGGAAGATGGAGTGAGTGGGAGGGCTCAGGCAGGAACCATTGCTGTGGACCATCTCATACCAGTTCTGAACGATAAAGTAAGAACATGAGAGCCACAGCCTGCATGCCCTGGAAGAGTGATGGCAGACTGTGAGGTTTCAAAGGATGCGGGATGCCCAGTCCTTCTCTATGGTCAGGATCAGCAAGTGGAATTCACTGAGGTAGCCTAGCCCCACTAACATGGCTGCTGGGACTTATGCTCAGGGAGGTTAGAGAGAGGGTGCCTTCACTACCTCGTACCTAGGGTCTCCACCATGTTCTCAGAGTGGCTCTCGGATAATTTCGTAACTTTATCTTTCCCAGACGGCGGAAGTAGCCCTCGCCAACTTGAAGAGCAAATACGAGAATGAAAAGGCCATGGTGACTGAGACCATGATGAAGCTGCGCAATGAGCTCAAGGCTCTCAAGGAGGATGCAGCCACCTTTTCCTCTCTGCGCGCCATGTTTGCTACCAGGTAACTGTGTCATCTGTGACCCTTCCTCTTCTTCAGCCTCAGGGCTTATCCACAGCTCATGTTGCCTCTGACCTGAGATCTTCTGCCCTACTGCATCAGGACCTATGCCCAGCTCCATCAGAGGCCAGCACAGCTCAAGTTTTAGAAAGCAGAAGCCCCAGTGTGTCCTTGGCACAGAGGCCCAAGTTGCTGACAAGGCAGAGTGAAGTGATAACAAGGATATGTCTGTCACAGTGGTACCCTCAGCTGTGCCCAAGACAACTTGGTGCTCTATATCATGTGGACAGATTCCCCTAGTGCATTCTATGCCTGACAGATGCTGTGTGTGCTGACGTTGGGCAGAGGGTATATGGTCCTTCTTGCTGTTCTTGTTGCTGCCAGGCCCAGCCACCAAGACTGTTAGTTTTACTGATAATGAAAGCCTGCAGCCTCAGTTTGTCTCATTTTGTACGTTGGTCTGAAAGGCAAAGGAGTTGGGAGGAGTGAGATTCAGGGCTGGTTGAGGTCCAGCATTCATGAGGGCACAGTTCAGTCCAGTGGGTAGCAAAAGACCCCTGAGACTGACCATAAGGCACATACTTCCTTTCCTGGCTACTGGGTCCCTATTATGACACCTCTGCACCCGTCTGCACTCTGCCACTACCCACCTTGTCTCCAGAGAAGTAAGAGGAGGGGCTTTAGGCCTGGGAGAGGAAGCGCTTGTGTTTCCACCCTCCTGGGGTACCAAAAAGCAAGGCCTCTGGCTTTCTTGCTCCAAAGATAGGTGGTGCCACCTGCTGGTGAGTATTATTGTGGCTCTGAGATTGGCCATGTCCTTACACACACAGCTCAACCTAGCTGTTTGCTGAGGAAACTGAGACTCTGAGGGAGACAGGGTAGCAGCCAGGCCAGGGCTAGTATTCCTACAGAGTAAGCAGAGGAACAAGTAGTGTTCCAGGGTTTCTCTAGAGGGTTTCTGTCTTGGACCTCAGGAAAAATGCCTGAGAACGATCCCATAGCACCTCAGCATCTCATATATAAATCCTAGCTCGTGTGTGTGTGTGTGTGTGTACATGTACACATATGTATGTATGTATATATAGTCTCACTACGCAGCTCGGAATCATAGTGATTCTCCTGTTTTCAGCCTCCCCAGTGCTGGGACTACAGGTATGCACCACCATGCCCAGACTCAGTGGCCAACTCAGTGTGCCTAAGGGCAGGACCGGTATGGCATGTGGTATCCGGGAGCAAACCCCAGTCCCTGCGCTTACCTAAGCAGGCAGTTAGCCCACTGACCTATCTCACCGGTCCTAAACCCTAGCACTTCAAACTTAATTTTATTTAAAGATCTGACCTTTCAGATGGAGTCAGGATTTCAAATCTATGAGGTGGGCGGTACAGTGCATGTCTCTGAGAAGGTACTATCAAGGGACCACTTCATAGTGTGTGGGCACAGGCAAGGCAGGACCAATGATAGACAGAGGAGGCATTGCTCAGTGTCAGGCCACTCTGCTCTCCAGCCCTGAGGTTAACCTCCACAGCTTTCTGGTTTTTTTCCAGGTCCCAACCAGACAGGTGGGTTATCAGAAACAGAGCAGAACAGGCATGTATTCCCCTCCTCAGCTCTACACCTGGCTAGGACAGATGTGTCACAGTAGGCAGAGGTCTGGGTAGCTCTGTGGCTCTGGCTGTTGCTTAGCATAGTCTTCCTGAGCACCAGTTATATGTTCACAGTGCAAACAAGCCCAGTCCTGCCTTGCTTTACACTCAGATCCTGGAAGCCAGTGATGTCTCAGCACTAAGCTTCCTCATAGCCTTCAAATAGGGAGATCCCCCGCCAAAGGGCAAACTGCTGAGTGCCATAATGTCTTTAGGAAATACAGCTGAACAAGCAAAGCACCTCCACCAAGCCAACACGAAATCTGAACAAGCAAACCTCACAGAGCTGGCTACTTAGGGTGCTGAGGGCTCCTATGGCCCTTACCAGGGTTTTTGTCTAAAGTATCCTGTGCTAAAAGAAACCACAACAAACCCCCCTGGATCCTGGGCTCATCCCAGGCACTGCGTGGAGGTACAGTCCTAGGTAGATACTCTTCGTGGCCTGGCCCTTCATTTACGCTTTTGGTTCTCACAGGTGTGACGAGTACATCACACAGCTGGATGAGATGCAGCGGCAGCTGGCAGCTGCTGAGGATGAGAAGAAGACCCTTAACTCCCTGCTGCGAATGGCCATCCAGCAGAAGCTGGCACTGACCCAGAGGCTGGAGCTGCTCGAGCTGGACCATGAGCAGACCCGGCGGGGCCGCACCAAAGCTGCCCCTAAGGCCAAGCCAGCCACTCCGAGTGTAAGTCACACCTGTGCCTGTGCAAGCGACAGGGCCGAGGGCACCGGGCTCACCAACCAGGTGTTCTGCAGCGAGAAGCACAGCATATACTGTGATTAGGGCTGTGGGGCGCCGCATGCTGCAGCTAACGTCCGCTTCACCTCAACTAACCCAGCAGCAGTGGGACAGTGGTGCTAGGCAAGTCTTAACGTGACTAATGCACAGAGGGCAGGGTTCTAGCTGAGTGGCAGCATGGGGCATCACTGTCACCAAGATGTTCCTATGAGTTTATGTCACTTCCTACTCCACTCCCCTCCAGAGCACCTGCTTTAGCTGCTGTCTCAAGGGGTCAGAGGTAGGGATGGAGCTATATACCCTGTTGTAAGACAAATGTGCAAAAATGCCTCCCAGGGGCACTTCACCTTAGGGAACGAGTCCTGGTCTCATTCCCTCAGCACCCACAGAGGGACAACCTGAGTTGAAAGTTGCATGTTCCTCATATGTGTCTAACAACAGCAACTGCAAGCAGTTTTAGAAGGTTCCAGTATGTATCACAGGTCAAGCCTCAGTGGGCAACTGTGGTTGGCAAAGTTCTGTATGGAAGAGTTATGTTTTAGTTTGTGCAGGATCTCACTACAAGTCACGTCCAGGACAACAGTGTAGAATTTTATCCCAAACCTGAGGAGAGTAGTCCTGAGCTCCTGCATTCTACAAATGAGACTCACACACAGCTGCCTGTTGCCCAGGAGAGCAGAGCTCAACAGCCCCATTGTCTCGTTTCTGAGATCTGCATGCTGGTCTGCTGGCCTGTAAGGTGACAAACTGACAGGGCCTGAGGCTAAGGTCTTCCTTTTTTTTAATGAGAGAAGTGTTCCAAGTGCCTGGCCAGACCTTGGTCCTCAGTGTGAAGCCCCCCTTTTATAGAAGTAAGGCTTGGAGAACCACATCCTGAAGTCTGAGTGGCCAGTAGGCTTGGCTGAATTACCAGACACCCACAGTGGTAGCAGAGCTGAGCCCATCATGAGAGGGCATGGCTGAGGCCCAAGGCTGGTTCCCAGAGCTGGAAGGGTATCGGTGGTTCTCTAGTGCAATTTAGGGTTACCAACGGAAAGAAGGTCAGCCAAGGGCTTGCCTGTTTCTCAGAGGCTTCATCCCCACCAGAACTATGGCATTAGGTATCTGAGTTCACATATGCTGAAGCAGAACCCTTCTCAGTATTTCCCTCCTAACTCCCCACGGGGTGGCAGGCACAAGGCTGCCTTCTGCTTTTCTGACAGCTGCTCACCAGTCTCCTTGTAGAAAGAGGCTTGACACTGTTGACCACACAGGGCCCTGTTGTCTTCCCACACAACTGTTTGTCCCATTCTTTCCCTTGATGCTGAAGATGACTTGGTCTACAGACTATAGGTAGTGCATGGTGCAGAACAGTAGGAATGTAGCATGGGTGTGTCCTACATGCCCATCCTGGGGATGGCTACCTGCATGCCCCCCCCTCCCCCCGCCTTGCTCTCTCTTCACCAGGCTGGCACGCAGCTTCTCTTGTACCTATAAGGGGCTTTGTGGTCCCTCAGAGCCACCGGCCCCGCTAACATACATGCTGGTCTCCTCTGCCAACTAACTGGCTCGCACATTCCCAGCATAGTGAGAACTTAGTTGTCAAATGAGCAGGAGGCAACAGGTGGCCCATTTCTAATGCTGTCTTGTTTTCTCCCATTTTCAGCTGTAGAGTAGCTGCTGGGAGGATGTGATCACCTGGCCCTGTCACACTGCAGTTCCCCCCTCCCCTCCCGTGGCCCATGCAAAGGAAGGAAGGGTAACCTAAAAGTCCACTTAGAAATGTTTTGGATATACCACTGCAATTCTTTTCCAAATAGCAGTCCCCAATTTTTTAATGGGAGGGAAAAAGCTTTAATACTGAGAATGCCGTGAGCTGCTGCTTGGCAAGGCCTCTGTAGGGCCGAAGAACCTGCTTCCCAGCCACTATCAGACTCACTAAGAGCCTGCTGGAACACCCGCCATGGGTGTCCTTGTTACACACGTTCCTTTTTTATCCGATCAACCTGTGCACTTTTGATATATTCATATTATATTTGCTTCCTCAGTTTCTCTCCTAGAGATGGTCTCAGATGCCGTGGTCTGTGCTCGTGGTCCTGTAGCTGTCAGTCTTAGCTCTGGTGCATTGATCTGGCATCAGCACAAGGCAGGGCTGTGGGCTGCATAGTGTGTAGCTCTAGACTGGCAGTGAGGCGTTGGCCCAGCAAGGAGCTCATCTAAGCGTATCCATGCTGTGGTTCAGCAGCCTTTTAGATTATACGGCATTGTGGTTCATGTTTGAAATTGCAGATTTTAAATGCCATGTTCAATAAGAAATCCAGGGTATTCCAATTCTGGGGTTTTTCATATTGTATTATTATTATTCTTAGGAATAGTTCAATGTAACAAGAAGAAAACTTGACCTTTGCTCTGGTTAAAATAGTAACAGGCACTTGAAAAAAAAAAAGATAAATTATTGAATAAGTAGTATTACCTACAAATTCCAGAATTTTCTGGGTTTTAGGACCTTGTGAAGCATGACTGATTAACAGAATTTTATACAACTGTACCAGTGAAATTCCAAATTGGAATTGTTTTGTTACTCTGGTTGTTGTGCCAAATTATGGTACACTTAGAAAATTCTACAGTTGTCGATTTTTAGGGTGTTCTATTTCAACACCTTTTTGTTAGTAATCATTGCCAGTAGTGCCTTCATCAGTTATGGGAGGTGTCCCAGCAATGTCATTTCTCTAAAATGGGCAGTGAAGAGCTAGTTGGGAATGCTGAAGGCCGGTGTGGACCAACAGGTGTCTCACACCTGTATCTGGGCATCTTCATTGAGGGAAAGAAAAACAGTAATTGTGCAAAATTCTGTTAGTCAGTGATTCTTTACTTGCAAATTCAGGGGCTTAGAAAACAAAAACAAACACAAAACCTTGAGTGTGCTTTGGGAACCAAATGAACTTACTAGGACAAACTAAGCAAGCTGTATGAACACCACGTTTGTGAAGAGAACACCATGTTTGTGAAGAGCTGAGGGCATGAGAGCCAGCTCAGTCGGTTGACATGTGAGTGGGGGATGAGGGTTAGCCATAGTATTCTTTGCAAATGTGAAAACAAGATATTATATCTTCTCTTGCTTGGTGTAACTAATCACTGTTAATTTCAGGAAACAGAACTCATTAAAGATCTTAGCAAACCAGGTCTGCATCCTGTTCTGTTTGCTGAGTGAGGTTCATGGGGATGATCCAATTGGTACTAGTAGAGGAAGAAAAACTGTCCTCTGTCCTGCAAAAAAAAGGGACAAATTATAATAATATAAATTGCAAGAATTGAAGAATTCTGTTTCCTGGAATGAGCATTTCTTATTCCTGTTTGTTGGGACTCCTATTTTTACCTTCTGTTACAGTGTTGATTCATAAAAAATATTGTTACATTTGAGATAACTTCATCTGTATGGGGTATTTATTTGCAATGTCTATGTACTGTATTTTTTCTGTGCATTACCTTAGTGTCAGAATGTTGGTCTTTATTTTAAAAGTCATATGCATGTTCTCCTGACAAGGAACCTTTACACAGACCCAAACAAAAAATTTTAATAATAAGCAGATGCCTTCAGTTTCTGAGAAATGAGGCTGAGCATGGAAAAGGAATAAGAAAGAAAAATAATTAAGACTTTCAAGACAAATTCATGACATGAAAGTCTACAAGGTCAGCACTCATAGGAACAGTGGGCCTGGGTAAAGAGTCTCGTTGGTAGGACCAATAAATAAAGAGTAATAAAAAGACAAAGCACAAGGCTTGCTCTCTGTGGTTGCTTTGACCCCTAATAGAGATGATCATGGTACCAGCCTTGGGATCCTCCTAATGCTGGGAGCTGGAAACTTCCTAGGGCTGAGGGGAAGGGACATGTGGACCACACCCCAATTCCTCACAGGTCTAAGTACCCAGCAGCTTGGTGGTCAGAAAGTATTGTGCTTACGTGAATTAAAACTGCAAGTGGCCTGTGCCAACCTGTCTTAGAAGCAGTAGTGTGGATAATGTGGAGTCCTGTGGTGGCCAAAGTCTTGCTCCCTGAATCCAAGAGTGAATAGATTCAGGCCACAAAGCTTACCTGTTCATCAACACAAACGTGTTTAACTGTAGGAATGTGTACCAAGATATGTGGGGCATACTGAAATTATTGATCAGGGATATGAGAAGATAGGATAGTAGGTATCAGAGTGCCTTCTGGCCAGCCCTGAACATCCTAACCCACCCAAGGCTTCCCTCTAGAGGTGTCTCAGACTAGTGTCTTGCCCTAGGCATCCCTCCCTTTTCTGACCTTACTCCTTTAGAATGTCCATCTGCTGACAATCCTATCCCTTTTTTTTTTTTTTCTTAATTTATTTATGTGTTTGCTTGTTGTGTTTGTTTGTTTCTTTATTTTATTTATTTTGTGGCTGGCTCAGCCTGCCCTGGTGGTGGGGGCTGGCGCAGCATGTGGTGCCGGGGATCGAACCGCAGTCCCTGCAGTTGCCTGAGCTTTCCTAAGCAGGCGCTTTAGACCACTGAACCATCTCGCCGGCCCCCTATCCCTTTTTATTAATTGTTCAAGTACTTATTCAGTGTCTTGCTCTGTAACTCTGGGCAATTCTCCTGCCTTAGCCTCCCAAATTCTGGGATTACAGATGTGTGCCAGCATGCCTGGCTCTCTGTCCCTGCTTAATAGCAGCTTCCATGTCCTGTATTTGATTCATTGTTTTGGTTGAATTAAGACAGGTGTGGTGGTGCATGCTTGTAATTCTAGCATTTTGGAGACTCAGGCAGGAGGATCACTTCAAGTTTAAGACCAGCCAAGGGCTAGGGAGATAGCTTTGTGGTCTAAGTGCCTGGCTGGCAAGTGCAAAGACTCGGGTTTCATCCCCAGTACTGCATGCTGTGCCAGCCCTGGAAGCTTATGCGCACTGTGCCAGCCACTGAGACCGGGCATGGTGGCACATGCCTGTCATCCCAGCACTGGGGAGGCTGAGACAGGAGGATCACTACAAGTCTGAGCTGCGTAGCAAGGTCCTATACCAAATAGATAGATAAATAGAGATAGATAGACAGACAGACAGACAGACAGACAGACAGATTTTTTTTTTATTAAGGCCAGCCAAACAAAAAAAGAAAAGAAAAAAAGGTTATTGTTACAGAGTCTCAGAAAAAGGTTGAAAGGAGAGCTTTTCTCTGAACTAGAGGGAGACTCTAAAGAATAGGGCAATGTAGGGTATCAGAGGCCTATAAGGAACTCTATTTCCCTTTGTGTGGGAGGCCCACTGCACTCTAGCTTCAGGCTTAGTGATTCACACAAGCACCCGAAGCTGAGCTTGTACCCCTTTCATTCTGGGTTCTCAAATGCCCCTGTTCAAGGTGGAGAACAGCCTCAGCAGGTGGGGTCCCAGCCCCTGCAGGAAGGCAGCCATGCTGAAAGGCTGCCCAAGTGGCCTTCTTGTCTGAGGGGATGGACGCCACTCCCTCCCATCTTCCTTCTCCCTGTAAGAGTTTCACCCCAGCACTTGGCAGGTTCCTAGAACTGAAAAAAATAGCATGGGCTTGGTAGCTGGACCACTCACTGACTGACTGGTTGAATCACCACCAGTTGGTAGCTGGCTGGTCTTGGCTGACTTAGCCTCTCTGTAAGTTGAGGCACTAATTCCTCTTACAAGACACTAAAGTTTCATCAAGCCCTTGATAATCTGGGATAGACCTGGTACTCAGTGGATGACTAAATGTGTTCAGACTGACATCATGTGGTTCAGACTGATGTCATCATCATTACCCAGGCCTTTTAGGCACAGGTCAAGAAGCTGGGCCTTTGTTCTTTGGGAAATGTAATTTTAAATCAGCTTCTTATAAAAGTGTCATTTGTCTGTAGGAAAGTACACATATCTTAATGTACAGACCACATTTGCACAGAGTAAACACAACTCTGTAGCAGCTGTGAAGCTTCCCAACCCAACAGGGATGCTGTAGATGTGTTTAACTTCATCACTCACATTAATGAGGTGTGTCTGCTGGCCCTGGTGAGTCACTGGGTTTCCTCCTGCCAACACAGCCTCCCAGAACGTATTTCTCATCACATTCATATTTGTGTTTCCTCACCTTTCAGCTGTGTCCACACAGTGGAACTGGAAGTGGCTGAGTTATCTGTTGAAATCTCTTCTGAGTTCTCATTTATCCAAAAGCCTGACTTCTTGAACCTAGTCCCAGTGTTAAAGAGTCTGTGCACATGGAGCGTCTCCTCTGAAAACAGGAAAAGGCGCTGTTGAGATAGCTCAGCAGACTAAGGCACCTGCTTAGGCAAGCGCAGGGACCACAGTTCAATCCCCAGCACCACATGCCTTGCAAGGTTATTCTTGAGCCTTTAGATTTATTTTATTTTATTTATTTATTTTTATTTTTGGCTGACTCAGGCTGCCTTAAGGGTGAGTCAGGTAAAGCATGTGGAGCTGAGGATTGAAACCCGGTCCCCTGCACCTGATGGTATTTGTCCGAACAGGTGCTTAAACAACTGAGCTACGCTGCAGGCCCCTGAGCCTTTAAATTTAATATTAACATCTAAGGGCTAGGGAGATAGCTCAGTAGAATAAGTGCTTGCCTAGCAAGCACAAGGGCCTGAGTTCAATCCCTGGTTCCGAAAACAAAACAAAAAGCCTTAACATTAACATCCAAGGTAACAATATGAGGAGGTGGGAATCTTTGAAAGGTGCTTAAGTTGTGAGAATGGAGCCCTCATGGCTGGAAAAGCACACTTACAAAAGAAATCCCAGATGCTCAAGAGGCTGAGACAGAAGGGTTGCAAGTTGTACACTCCGGGCAGCTTAACAAGATCTCTCAAAAGTTTTTAGAAGGGAGTGTACCTCAGTGGTAGAATGTTCCTGAGTTCAATTCCTAGCACTGGGCAGGGGTTACATTACAAAGAGAGAATTAAAATATGAATGAATATATCACATTTCATTGTAACATCTGAAACTATAGCTGTATGTGAACCAAGAACTAGGCCCTCATAAGACATCATGTCTGAAAACACCTTGATGTTGTATTCTCAACCACTGGAAATGTAAGAAATTTCTACTGTCAGTAAAGTGCCCAGTTAAAATCACAAAGAGCAGCCAGGTGTGGTGGCACATGGCTGTAATCCCAGCGCTGAAGAGGCTGAAACAGGAGGATCACTAGAATCTGAGCTGTATAGCAAGACCCTTTACCAAATAAATAAATAAATGCTTAAAATTTTTTAAAGACAAAAATTAAAAAATTGCAAAGAGCAAAACAAAAGCCAAAAATGAATAGAAAACAAATGTAGGAACAAACTACAAGAATAACAAAACAGTAACAGGGTTTTTTTGTTGTTGTTGTTGCTGTTTTTTGCAGAACCAGGGATTGAACTCAGGCCCTGCACTTGCCAGACAAGCGCTTACTCTACTGAGCCATCTCCTCAGCCCCTAAAACAGTAACAGTTGATACTCCAAATCACTTCAAATGTCAGTGGTCTAGATATATGAATTGAAACAAGAAGAGTGGATCAAAACACGGAAACTAAATGCAAGAAACCTACTTTAAAAGTAGATGATGTTGAAGATAGATTAGATAGATAGATAGATAGATAGATAGATAGATAGATAGATAGATGATAGATAGATAAAAGAAATGGAAAAAACTATAATGGGCTGATACTAAGCAAAAGCAGTGAATCTAGCTGTCTTAATTTCAGGCAGTAGACTTTTTTTTTTTTTTTTTTTTTTTTGTGGGACTGGGGTTCGAACTCAAAACCTTACACTTGCCAGGCAGGCACTTGTGCCATGGAGCTATCTCCCCAGCCCCTCAGGCAGTAGACTTTATTTTTATTTTTATTTTTATGTTCGGTACTGGGGATTGAACTCAGGACCTTGTGCTTGCCAGGCAAGTGCTTGTTCTACTGAGCTATCTTCCCGGCCCCATGGCAGTAGACTTTAGAACAACTAAAATTGTCTGAGATAAAAAGGTTGTTACATAATAATAAATGGGGTGGGGGCAGCAAGATAGCTCAGTGGACTAAAGCACTTGCATTGGCAAACACAGGTACCAAGATTTGATCCTGGTCCCACATGCCTCACCAGCCCCAGGGCTTACTGAGCCTGTAACCTGGGTGTGGTGGCACACACCTGTAATCCCAGTGCTGGGGAGGCTGAAAACAGGAGGATCACTACAAGTGCAAGCTGTGTAGTGAGAACCTATACCAAATACATAAAAATGAAAAAGAAAAAAAAAAACATAATGATAAAGGGCTCAATTTTTGAAACAATAATTATTAGCAGACAATGAATTTTGATCGTTAATAACCTCTCAATTGTGGAAAGCCCAGGTCCAAATGGTTTCACTGCTCAATTCTACAAAGTTTAGGACAGTTACAACACTAATACTCTTTAAGCTTTTTAAGTATGTTGAAAGGGATGGATCCTCCCAATCCTTTTAATGAGTATGGATGCAGAAATCTTCAACAACATACAGGCATCAGAATGCAACAAATCAGCAAAAAGATCATACATGATGACCAGGTAAGCATCATCCCAGGAAGGCAAGGATGGGTCATCATGTACAACTCGATAAATGTAATACATGAGATTAACAAGATCAAGGATGACAAAATCATATGATCATCTCAATAGACTAAAAAGTGCCTTTGACAAAGTTGAACATCTACTCAGGATAAAAACGCTGAAAAAATATGCAAAGAAATATGCATAATGTGCATAGAAAATATGCATATTGACTCAATTTGATAAAAGCCATTTATGACAAGCCTATGGCCAACATCATTACAAATGGGAAAAGCTGAAAGCTTTTCATCTAAAGTGAGGAATGAGACAGGGATGTCGATTATTACCACATCCTGTTCAACGTAGTACTCTAGTCAGCAAGAGCAGTTGAGCAAGAAAAAGAAATATGTATAGGAAGGAAGAAGTGAAATTATTACTGCAAATGACATGATCCTCTACAGAGCAGACTCAATAAAATCCACTAAAAGACTCTTTAATAACAAAATTAATAATATAACAAAATAATAACAAAATTCAGTAATATAGCAAGATATAAAATCACACCAAAATCAGTAGCATGCCTATATACTAATAATGAGCCCACTGAGAATAAATTAGGAAAAATACCATTCACAATATGTGGTCTGGTTTGTCAAGAAAAATTAAATACTTGGGAATTAACTAAGGAAGTGAAAGACCTCTACAATTTTTACAATGAAAACTATAGCACTCAGTTAAAGGAAATCAAAGAAGACAACAGAAAGATAAGATAAGGAAAGATAATCTGGATATGGTGGTACACACCTGTTATCCCAGCACTCAGGAGGGAGGCTGAGGTAGGACGATCATTGTGAGTTAGAGACCAGCCTGAAGTGCTTAGTGAGGCCCTGTCTCAAAAAGATGGTGGAGGTGGGTGGGAGGGATAGCCCTTGTTCCTCTGTAGGCAAAAACAATATAGTCAATAATATATTGCAATATATCAAAAATTGCAATCTCAAAATTTCAACAGCATTCTTCACAGAATTGGAGAAAACAATTCTAAAATTAATGTGGAACCACAAGAGACCCAGAATAGCAAAAGCAATCCTGGGTAGCAAAACCAAAATGGGAGGTGTCACAATCTTTGACTTCAAGTTATTATACAAAGCTACAGTGATAAAAACAACATAACTGGCACAAAACCATACTGGTATAATGGGTTAGAATAGAGTATCCAGAAAAAATCCCAAGCACATTCAACTATTTGATATTTGACAAATGGGTCAAAAACATATTAGAAGAAAAAAAAAAAA
>PVKN010001068.1:17437-58069 GCA_004027915.1 Capromys pilorides | reverse complement strand
CTCCCTCCCCCTCCCCCTCCCCCCCTTCCTCTTCCTCTTCCTCTTCCTCTTCCTCTTCCTCTTCTTCTTCTTCTTGTTCTTGTTCTTCTTTTTCTTCTTCTTTTGCCTTTTTGAGACAGGTTCTCATTATGCAGTTCAGGCTGGCTTTGAGCTCACTTTTATAGCCCAGGCTGATCTCCAACTCACACCAATCCTCCTGCCTCAGCCTCCCAAGTGCTGGGATTACAGGCGTGTGCCACCATGCCTGGCTACTGCAGTTCTTCTTGAATGTCTTTATGAGCTGTGATTCATAATAGAGTGATGTCTATGCCAAACCCCACCCAACAGAAAGGCAGGCTATACAAACATGATGCTGTATTCCATCCACCTTATTCACTGGATCTGGTACCAAGTAACTTCTGCCCCTTCCCCAGTGTCAAAATGACTGTGGAAAGGAGACATTTTGAATGGATTCAGGACAGTAAGGCCATGCACCACTACAACTAAAGACACTCAGGAAAGAGGACATGCAGAACTGCTTCAGAAAGTGTCAAGGATGATGGGATGAGGATGTTCAAAGTGAGGGGAAATGTCATTTACTGTAATGATTTTTTTTTTTTTTTTTTTTTTGCTGGACCAAGGTTCAAACTCGCAACCTTGCACTTTCCAGGCAGGCACTTGTACCATGGAGCTATCTCCCCTGCCCCATATGTAATGAATTTTTTGTTAATGAAACATTCACTGAGTATTCCAACCATCCTTGCATCCCAGTGGAAGCTAAGAAAGGATTCTTCTCTGTGTTGGGCCCCCATGGGCAAAGACCACACTTGGCTCACATCGGGGTTCCCAGGCCAGCAGGTCCCAGACAAGTACATGCTGGTGAGCTTTTGTGAGCTGACAAGAAGAGATGTAGAGGAAGCCCTTTGCCAGGGGACCCATGGTGCCTATGTCAGGAAGGTGACAGGTTCACAGTGCCACATTGAGCCCATATCTGCTGTCTTCTCAGGTCAGACTTGTCCTGGACCAGGAGGAGCTGAGGCTGCAGACTCTGGCACAGCTACTGCTGAACAACTCTGTCCCCCATTCCGTGACACTCATTGTCTCAGATGGCCAGGCTGAGCTGTTCATTGATGGACTTCTCAATGCCTCTGGCCTGGTCCCAGAAGGCCCCCTTGATGTCCCCTATGGGCTCTTTGTTGGGGGCTCTGGGAGCCTGAGCCTGCCCTACCTGGTGGGGGCCAGCCGACCCCTGAGGGGCTGTCTCTTCACCGCCACCCTCAACGGCCGCAGCCTCCTCCGCCCGCTGACCCCTGATGTAACAGAGGGCTGCGCTGAAGAGTTCTTAGCTGGGGATGACGTGGCCCTGGGCTTCTCTGGGCCCAACTCATTGGCAGCCTTCCCTGCCTGGAGCACTCAGGACAAGGGCAACCTGGCATTCACACTCACCACAAGAAGCCGGCATGCACCCCTGGCCTTCCAGGCAGGAGGCCAGCGTGGAGACTTCATCTACGTGGACATCTTCGAGGGGCACCTGCGGGCTGTGGTGGAGAAGGGCCAGGGCACTGTCTTGCTGCACAATAGTGTCCCCGTGGATGACGGGCAGCCCCACGAAGTCAGTGTCCACATAGATGCCCACCGCCTGGAGATCTCTGTGGACCAATACCCCACGCGCACCTCCAACCGTGGGGTCCTCAACTACCTGGAGCCACACGGCAGCCTCCTCCTCGGGGGACTGGATGCAGAAGCCACCCGCCACCTGCAGGAACACCGCTTGGGCCTGGCGCCCGGCACAGTCCGTGCCTCCCTGCTGGGCTGCCTAGAGGATCTGAGCATCAATGGCCAGCGACAGGGGCTCCTCCATGCTATGCTGACCCGTGGCATGGTGGCTGGTTGCAGACTGGATGAAGATGAGTATGAGGACGATGCCTACAGCTCCTACGAGGCCCTGTCCACCCAGGCACCTGAGGCATGGCCAGCCATGGAGCTGCCTGAGCCATGCACTCCTGAACCGGGGCTGCCCCCTATATTCTCCAACTTCACCCAGCTGCTGACCATCAACCCGCTGGTGGTAGCCGAGGGTGGCACAGCCTGGCTGGAGTGGCAGCATGTGCAGCCCACACTGGACCTGCAGGAAGCCGAGCTGCGCAAGTCGCAGGTGCTATTCAGCGTGATCCGGGGAGCACGACATGGCAAACTGGAGCTCGACATCCCAGGTGCCCGAGCACGGCAAATGTTCACCCTGCTGGATGTGGTCAATCGTAAGGTCCGCTTTGTCCATGATGGTGCTGAGGACCCCACCGACCAGCTGGTGCTGGAGGTGACGGTGACAGCACGAGTGCCTGTACCCTCCTGCCTGCGGCAGGGCCAGACCTACCTGCTGCCTGTGCAGGTCAACCCTGCCAATGACCCGCCCCGCATCATCTTCCCAAACGGCAACCTCATGGTGATCCTGGAGCACACACAGAAGCCACTGGGGCCTGAGGTCTTCCAAGCCTATGACCCAGACTCTGCCTGTGAAAGCCTCACCTTCCAGCTCCTAGGAGACTTAGCTGGGCTCCCAGTGGAGCACCGGGATCGTGTAGGAGAGCCAGTGCCTGAGTTCTCCTGCCGCGAGCTAGAGGCGGGCGACATTGTCTATGTCCACCGCGGTGGCCCCTCACAGGCCCTGACATTCCGGGTGAGCGATGGACTACAGGCCAGCCCCCCTGCCACACTGAACGTGGTGGCCATGCGGCCAGCCATCCGGATTCACCACAGCACGGGGCTGCACCTGGCTCAGGGCTCTGCTGCCCCCATCTTGCCTGCCAACTTGTCAGTGGAGACCAATGCTGTGGGGCAGGACGTGAGCGTATTGTTCCGTGTCGTGGGTGCCCTGCAGTTTGGGGAGCTACAGAAGCAAGGGGCAGGTGGTGCAGAGGGGGCTGAGTGGTGGACCACGCAGGCCTTCCACCAGCAGGATGTGGAGCAGGGCCGCGTGCGATACCTGAGCACTGACCCCCAGCACCGTGCCCAGAACACTGTGGAGAGCCTGGTGCTGGAGGTACAGGTGGGCCAGGAGATCCTGAGCAACCTCTCTTTCCCAGTGACTATCCAGAGGGCCACTGTGTGGATGCTGCAGCTGGAGCCACTGCACACGCAGACCACACAGCCAGAGACCCTCACCACGGCCCACCTGGAGGCTGCCATGGAGGAGTCGACTGGCCCAAGCCCTGGCAGCTTCCACTACGAGGTGGTCCAGGCTCCCAGGAAAGGGAACCTGCAGCTGCAGGGTGCAAGGCTGTCAGCTGGCCAGGGCTTCAGCCAGGATGACCTGCAGACTGGGCGGGTGACCTACGCAGCCACAGCACGAACCTCCGAGGCCATTGAGGATGCTTTCCACTTTCGTGTCACAGCACCACCACACTTCTCACCACTGTACACCTTCCCCATCCACATTGGTGGTGACCCTGATGCCCCTGTCCTCACCAACGTCCTCCTCCTCGTGCCCGAGGGTGGGAAGGCTATCCTTTCTGCTGACCACCTCTTCGTCAAGAGCCTCAATAGCACAAGCTACCTCTATGAGGTCATGGAAAGGCCCCGCCATGGGCGGCTGGTGTGGCGGGAGGACAAGGCCACCACAGTGACTTCCTTCACCAACGAAGACCTGCTGCACGGCCGGCTGCTCTACCAGCATGATGACTCTGAGACCACAGAAGATGACATTCCATTTGTGGCCACCCGCCAGGGTGAGGGCAGTGGCGACATGGCCTGGGAGGAAGTGCGAGGTGTCTTTCAAGTGGCCATCCAGCCAGTGAATGACCACGCCCCTGTGCAGACCGTTAGCCATGTGTTCCATGTGGCCCGCGGTGGGCGGCGGCTGCTAACGACAGAGGATGTGGCCTTCAGTGATGCAGACTCGGGCTTTTCTGACGCCCAGCTGGTGCTGACCCGCAAGGATCTCCTGTTTGGCAGCATTGTGGCAGTGGATGAGCCCTCAAGGCCCATCTATCGTTTTACCCAAGAGGACCTCAGGAAGAGGCGTGTCCTGTTTGTGCACTCGGGGGCTGACCACGGCTGGATGCAGCTGCAAGTGTCTGATGGGCAGCACCAGGCCACTGCCATGCTTGAGGTGCAGGCCTCAGAACCCTTCCTCCATGTGGCCAATGGCTCCAGCCTTGTGGTCTCTCAGGGAGGCCAGGGAACCATCGACACCACTGTGCTCCCTCTGGACACCAACCTGGACATCCGTAGTGGAGATGAGGTCCACTACCACATCACAGGTGGCCCTCGCTGGGGGCAGCTGCTCCGCGCTGGCCAGCCAGCCATCACCTTCTCCCAGCAGGACCTGCTGGATGGCACTGTTCTCTACAGCCACAATGGCAGCATCAGCCCCCGTGACACACTGCACCTCTCAGTAGAGGCAGGACTAGTGCACACAGAAGCCACCCTGCAAGTGACCATTGCCCTCGACAGTCCACCAGCCCCATTGCAGCTGGTTCGGCATGAGAAGATCTACGTCTTCCAGGGGGAGGCGGCTGAGATCAAACGGGACCAACTGGAGGTGAGGAGCAGAGGGAGTGACCAAGTTCCCAGCTCTAGCCAAGTGTGCTTGGGTGTCTGGGGTGTGTCATGGTATGGCTGGGTCTGCACCTGTACACGTTGTGGGCCCCAAGTACACAGAAATTGGCTCCACACACATCTGCCTCGGGATATCAGGCACCACCCACACATGTACTGTGGGCGACATGCAGACCATGGTGTCCCCAGATCTCTCTAGACCACATACCAGGGCTGCAGGGTGCTCTAAGGGACTTTAACCACCTAGAAACCACATGGAACAACCAAGCCATCTGCAGGCTCCCTGTCTGTCCAGGCAATCTTGGGCCAGTCCCCTTATTCTCCCAACCTTCCAGGTCTTTTTGTTTGGATTTTTTGTTGTTGCTAATCTGTTTGTTTTGTTTTGTTGAATCAGAGTCTAGATATATAGTCCAGGCTGGCCTCAAACTCGCAACAATCCTCTTGCCTCAGCCTCCAGAATGCTGGGATTACAGGAGTGTACCACTGTGTGCAGCTTTCACTCTGCCAGTTTCTGAGGCCCATCTGGTCCCCAGTGTCTAGACTTCTGAGCAGACCATAACCAACAACACACTTGGCGTCCAGAAGCTCTTACCATAGAAAGACAGGATTAAGGGGGGCGTTGAAAAACACAGGTGTCCATGGCAGAGAACAGGCTGGCAGCTCAGGCCCGAGCTTGTGACGGCAGAGGCACAGAGCCTGAAACATTGTCCAGTGGTGGTTGGTAACTTTTTCCCATGGTTCCATGTTCCATCCAGGACAGAGCACCCACCCAGCAGCTTTGGGGCAGTAGCCAGGTCTATGCGTTGGGATAGTGTCAAGGGCCAAGCCTGGGCCACGGGGCAAGAGCCGCGTTCTAGTTTCCCTCTGCCCTCTGGTGGTCAAGATGTGGAATAGCAGGATCTCAATTGGAGCTAGGAGCCTCTGTATGTATGTGTGTGTGCGCGCGCGCGCGCACATACGCATTAAGAGAATGTGTGTGTCTGGGTGTTGTATGTAAGCAGCAGCGCCAGGTGGAGGCAGGGCATGAAAGTTCAGCTGGTCCTGCTACTTGGGGTCATGCCCAGGCTCCTCTGTGATACCTGTTGACAGGCAGACCAGGAGGGGGTAGCCCCCGCAGACATCATGTTCTCGGTGAGGAGCCCCCCGAATTCGGGCTACTTGGTGATGATGTCCCACACAGCAGCGGGACCACCCAGCCTGGCCCCAGTGCACAGCTTCTCCCAGGAGGCCATAGCTGCTGGCCGGGTCCTCTACCTGCATTCTCGCCCCGGGTCCTGGAGCGACACCTTTACCTTGGACGTGGCCTCGGACCTGGGTGCCCCCTTGGAGGGGATCCGCATGGAGCTGGAGGTGCTGCCCACCACCATCCCCCTGGAGGGGCAGAATTTCACTATCCCCGAGGGCGGTACTCGTGCCCTGGCCCCACCGCTGCTCCAAGTCACTGGGCCCTACTTCCCCACTCTGCCCGGCCTGGAACTACGGGTGCTGGAGCCGCCCCACCACGGAGCCCTGCAGAGGGAGGAGCATCCCAGAGACGGAACCCTCCATGTCTTCTCCTGGAGAGAGGTACTTTCCCATGGGCATGGTGTTGCCCCCTGTAATCATTCGGGCGGGATCAGGGCCACATGAGGGGAGCAGCCCACAGCGTCCTCTATGCCCCTCTGGGCGTGAACTGCTTTCCCCTTTCCACCCATGGAAATGGAGGCTCAGAATGAGTCCGACCACGCGCGCGCGCGCGCGCACACACACACACACATATACGCACGCACGCACGCACGCGCACATACACACACACCCTGTCCCCCAAGCCAGAGCAGGAAGCATGGGTGCTGAGCTGAGCGCCCCCTACCGTCCGCAGGTGGAGGAGCAGCAGATCCGATATGTGCACGATGGGAGCGAGACCGTGACAGACAGCTTTGTCCTAGCGGCCAATGCCTCGGAGTTGGACCGCCAGAGCCAGCCACTGGCCTTCACCGTCACCATCCTGCCTGTTAATGATCAACCACCTGTCCTCACCACAAATACGGGCATGCAGGTGAGAGCACCCCGGGGCTGCACCAATCTTAGCTCCTAGGTAGAAGCCAGGATCCCCTACTTCCCAGTTTTCTCTGGGCCTCAGCTTCCTGCTCTGGAAAATAGAATTGCTGCCACATGCCTCGCTAGGCTATTGGAAGGTAAAGTGTGGAAAGAGAGGTTTCAGGGGTTTTTATTGGGTACTTATGAGGGCAATAGGCAGCCTTGTGAGTGGTCACACTCAGCCCCGTTGTTCCCTGGACTCACCTGTAGAAGGCACCTTTTCCTATGGCTTAAGACCAACGTGCCTGGAAAAATCTCATAATTTCTGGGGTGGAGGGGGAGATGCATAGTCCCCACCTCTACCTCCAGCAGTGACAGTATCCTCTGCGCTCTCCACCTTCTCCCGCTGTTCACTGTGACTCAGGGGCATCCCATTATCCAGAGAAAATAGAACCCCATGGTCACAAAAGTAGACATTTGTGGAACAGAAGTGGGTACAGCTTGACCAAGTTTGCGTACACAATAGTGTGAGAAGTTCCCGCAGGGCAGAGGATGCAACTCAGGCTAAATGCAGCCTGGGACCAGAGCCAGACTGCTGTGTAGACATATGGACACCAGGTGGCGCCATCCACCTGTGTTTGTTTCCCCTGCCTGTTAAAATCTCTCCAGCGGTGGGAGGGAAGAGCGCGAGACTGTTTCCTGGGTGAGGGCCCCTAAGGGACTGTGCTAACATGCCACGTAGTAACCTAGGGACAGCATGCTGCTGCAGGAAGGAGGCGGGCGGGTCCCCCTGCATTGCACACAGGATAATGGGCAGCCCTCAGCCTCTGCTTTCCAAGCCTCTGCCCTCCCTCCACTGCAAGGAGACCAGGTCTCTCTGTCCTGGGCAAACCACAGCCACCACCCCTTTGGTGGTTCCAAGACCTCACCCTACCCATGAGATAGCCAGGCTGAGCAGCACTGCTGGCCAGGGCTGGGGCCTCAGGGCTGAGAGCTTGGTGAAGATAAGAGCAAGGCCTTGCCAATCACACATGCTGGCACACACCTATAATCCCAGCAATCAGGAGGCTGAGGCAGGAAGATCACAAGTTTAAAATCAGCCTGAGGGCCAGCAAGATAGTTCAGTGGTCTCAAGCACCTGCTTAGGAAAGCTTAGGCAACAGCAAGGGACCGCAGTTTGATTCTTGGCACTACATGCTGCGCCAGCCCCACACCCAGGGCAGGCTGAGCCGGCCATAATACAAAAATAAAAACAAAACAAAAAAAAAGTCTTAAAAATCAGCCTAAGCTACATATTGAGACCCTGTCTCAAAAAACAAAACAAAATAAACAAGGGTCTTCCCAGATGAAGGGACACAGATGGCCTGGAGGACAGGCAGGGCCCTGGGGTGACAGTGGGCAGCCCAGGGTGGCACAGACCTGGGAGGAATGGGAGAGGGGTGGGAGCCTCACAGGTTGTATCCTCAGCTATGGGAGGGGACCACAGTGCCCATCCCTGTCGAGGCCCTGCGGGGCACAGACGGCGACTCAGGAGCCGAGGACTTGGTCTATACCATTGAGCAGCCCAGCAACGGGCATGTGGCACTGCGTGCAACACCAGGCACCGAGGTCCACCACTTCAGCCAGGCCCAGCTGGATGCTGGACTGGTGCTGTTCTCACACAGAGGTGGGTATGGAAGCCTTGGGATTCTGGAGGGTGGGCTCCATGCCAGGCAGCAGGGCCCACCTACCCCTATCTCCAGGAGCCCTGGATGGAGGCTTCCACTTTGAGCTCTCCGATGGCAAGCATGTGTCCTCAGGCCACTTCTTCCGCGTGATGGCCCAGAAGCAAGTGCAGCTGTCACTGGAGGGGACCCGCACGTTGATCGTCTGTCCAGGTGGGCCTGGCCACTGGGCAGAGCCAAGGGCACCCATAGGGGTCACACTGTCCCTCAGGGGCTGCAGGCCTTGGTCATAGCTCACAGCGTCTGCCTGCCCCCCCCCCTCCCTGCCCCACAGAGTCCATCCAGCCACTCAGCAGCCACAGCCTCAGTGCCAGCTCCAGCTCAGCTACCAACCCCCAATACCTGCTCTATCGAGTGCTGCGTGGCCCCCAGCTTGGCCGGCTGCTCCACACCAAGCAGGGCAGTGCTTCTGAGGCCCTGGTCAACTTCACTCAGGCTGAGGTAAGAGCCAACCTTGCAGCCACTTTGCAAATGTCACTAGCCCCAGGTGGCTGCAATTTACCTTTACATATGTGCTGTCTCCTGGAGGGCCTGGTCGCAGACACGCAGGGGCCAGTCAGTCTGGGCAGAGAAGGAACAGGATCTCAGGCTGCTGGCCAGAGCCAGGATCAATCCTGGGGCTCAGCACCCAGAAGGAAGCCACTGGTGGATTCTGGAGGTGGAGAGGGACCCATAGGGGAAGCAGTGCACCCAGGAGCAGTAGGCAGCCAAATGGGAGGGAATTCATGGTCCGTCTGTCCATTCATCCATTCATCCATCCATTATTGGAACAGATATAGGCAGAGTTCCCCCAAAGCAAACAGGAAGGGTGACTCCTCCCCAGTTCTTACCTGCACCCACCACTGCATGAGAAGGGCTGGGTCCCCATTAGTCTGGATGAGGAAAGGCCTGGAGGGCACAGAATCTCTCTCTCTCTCTCTCTCTCTCTCTCTCTCTCTCTCTCTCTCTCACACACACACACACACACACACACACACACACACACGAGCTACTGCACCACTGCAAGCACCACAGAGAGGCCCACCTAGCCCTCAGAAATGGCAGAGCCTCCTCCAAGTAACTCCCACTTCCATGGCTCCTGGAGACCTCCCAAGCCCAACCCACTCCACAAAGCCCCAACTCCCCTCCCCGCCCCCCCAGCATCCCAGACAGGGAAGGAGTTGGCTTTGCCCAAGGTCTGTCCTATCAGGACCTGGGCCCAGTGCCTGTCCTGCTGAGGCCCCTCCCTGCCTGCAGCCCCCAATGAAGTATTCAGCTGGCCACAGCTGCTGCAGCTATGTCCCCTGAGTGACCACAGTGTTGTCATCAGACACCAAGGAAGGGGAAAGGACAGGACCAGCCGTGAGCACCCCTCTCCAGCCTTTGATTCCCACCTGAAACAGTGCGTCCCTGCACCCCAACAATGATGAGAAGAACCAGACTGAATGGCCACCAGGGGGCCTGGCTGGCAGTACCACCAGGGAGGCCAGGGAGAATTACGTGGCAGACACCCTCCTCCACTTTAGCTGCACCAGACAGGACTGTCCTTCAGACCTCAGAACTGGGCAGGAGGATCGGGTGTCCCCACTGTGCAGATAAGGAAACTGAGGCTCACAGAGGTTAGTGGTTTTATCTAGAGCAAACCAAGATAGCACTTTCTGCCTGCTGTGCAGAGATCCTGTCCCCTGAGGACTACCTGTCCCCACAGCCATGGCCCCACTAGGCTTGTACCTATTTCCCTCCCCTCCAGGCCCCTCCAGGCTCCGTGGCTGCTGCCCATCAATCTGAGCCCTAGGTCACTTCTGTGTCCTTGCATACCGCATCTGGCTTTCAGATGCATTTATTTGACCACATACTGCCTTTCATATTTTTTTCAACATAGAGCTCTCAGACCAGGCATGGTGGTGCACTCCTATATATAATTCCAGGACTTGAGAGGCTGAGGCAGGAGGATTGTTGCAAATTCAAGACCACCCTGGGCTACAAAGTGAGCTCAAATGCCAGCCTGAGCTACATAGGGATACCTAGTCTCAGAAAGAAAAAAAAGCATAGAGCTCTCAGGAGATTTCATAGAAACTTGGTTCTGGTTCCTACAAAGCCCATGTCCTGCAGAGGAGCCGCTGCTCTGCTTGCACAACTCTGCTCCTATCTGAACCACTCACTCTGCCTGGCACAGGCCTGGAGAAACCACTCCCTTCAAGCCACTTCCCATCTCCCTATTGTGCAAGCCCTGTTTTGGGGAGAGAAAGAAAATTGTTCCCTGTGGCTCCCTCAAGAGGAAAACAAAAGATAAGCCAAAAGGACAGCAGCCCCAAAAGGGAGGGGACAGATATGGTATGGGAGGGAATGATGTGCTTGGCACGTGGCAGGCGAGTGGACCGAAAGCAGCCATCCCCAACCTTGATGGCACCAGGAACAGGTTTCCCAGTTGGTGAGCAGCAGGATTTCCAGGGACAGGCGTGCGGTGCTGATGGCTGCAGGGTGGTTCCAAGGCATTCAGAACCCAGACGCCTGTGGGCACCTAATGCCACTATTGATCTGAACTGAGGAGAGTGCAGGCGGGAATGCGAACGCTCCTGCTCACCTGATGTGGTCTCTACAGGACCAGGTGTGACTGGCATGGAGTTACCGAGATTGAAGCCTCGCACTGGAGCAGAAGAGTTACCTAACAAGCTGGGCTTTGCAGCGTGTGCTTGTAATCCCTGCCATTCAGGAGGCTGAGGCAGCAGGCTGGCTTGAGTCTAAGAGTTCAAGGCCAGCCTGGGTAAAATGGGGAGACCTATTCTCAGCAGGGAAAAGAGTGAGCTCACCTTGCATTGTGAAAGGATCCTCTAGCTCCTATGTTTAGGCTGATGCTGGACACAGTTGGGAACCTCTGCCCACCATCCAGTCAGAGGCATTGCTCAGGGAAGCAGAGAGGAGCTGGGGTATTCCCCAAGCCACTGAGCAGGAGACTGGAGACCCAGGACAGGGGGTTTGTGACACCAGTGGACTCCACAGCAACAGAGCTGCCACCAAGGATGAGGGTGGGAATCTGAGTCTGGAGTGGAAGATCAAGATGAAAGGTCCAGGTGAAGTAGGCACTGAGGGCACGTAGAGAACCTGGGACCCTGGTCTGGGATCAGGAGAGCTGAGCAGTAGGAGCAAGAGAGGAAGGAACCCCAGCGAGCAAAAGGAGTGTCCAATGGGACACAGCCCCAGCTCTGGATCTTATGTATTGTCCATGCATGCCTTGGGGCAGGACGAGCTTGGTGACATTAAAGTGAGCTGGGGAAGGGAGGATGAAAGCATAGATGGTTCTTCTGGAGGAATTCTACTACAAGAAGCACAAGGGGGAGGGGTGCATATGCTGGTGGAAAAAGTAAATCCCAGAGCAGGTTTCTTTCAGATGGAAGAAAGAATAGTAGTGCAGTTGCATAATGAAGAGAACAATCCATGTGGGAAAACTGATACCCTAGGGGAGGAAAGGAGGCAGGCTTGGTGTCCTCAGGTGGCAGGAGGGGAGGGGCTTGTGCCTAGGAGAAAGGGTTGCATCCCCAGGGACCAGGGATCGGAGAAGTTTGTGTGCTGGCAGTGGCACCTGCCTTTGCCAATCCCTAGGCTAGTGAGGCCAAAGGTGGGATACACACAGACCTAGGTACCGGTGCCAGCTCCTGGGCACCACAGGCTGGGATATTGTCACCACTGACCATGGTGTCCCTACAGGTGTCTGCTGGGAATGTGCTGTACGAGCACGAGCCATCCCCTAAGCCCTTCTGGGAAGCCCATGACACCATAGAGCTTCTGCTGTCCTCGCCCCCTGCCCCTGATGTGGCCGCTGTGCTGACTGTGGTTGTGTCATTCGAGGCTGACTGTCCCCAGCGCCCTAGCCGCCTCTGGAGAAATAAAGGTAAACACTGCAAGAAGCTGTAGGGTTGGGAGGGGGTGCCGGGCAAGGCCCCCAGGGAAAGAGACAATCAGCCTAGTGGCTCCTGTCAGTCCTCCGGGACCCGGGAAGTCATAGGGAGCTGGGTGGGAGGCTTTGAGGTCAGGCTGCACACAGGTCTTGTCCTCGCAGGACCCTGAGCTGCATCCTGAGCACTTGGCCCACTCAGAGGCCTGCCCTTGCTGGAGGGGCCCCCAGACCTCTAGCTTTTCCCACAGTGGCTGGACCTCACAGCCGGCATCTCACCCCCAGGTCTCTGGGTCTCCGAGGGCCAACGGGCAAAGATAACTGTGGCTGCCCTGGATGCTGCCAACCTCCTGGCCAGTGTCCCTGCACCCCAGCGTCCCAAGCACGATGTGCTGTTCCAGGTGACACAGTTCCCAACGCGGGGCCAGCTGCTGCTATCTGAGGAGCCTCTCCATGCAGGGAGGCCGCACTTCTTGCAGAGCCAGCTGGCTGAAGGGGAGCTGGTATATGCCCACGGCGGTGGGGGCACCCAGCAGGATGGCTTCCGCTTCCACGCCCACCTCCAGGGGCCAGCAGGGGCCTCTGTGGTGGGACCTCAAACCGTGGAGGCCTTCACCATCACCGTGCGAGATGTAAACGAGCGCCCACCTCAGCCACAGGCCTCAGTGCCACTCCGGCTTACCCGGGGCTCCCGCGCCCCTATCTCCCGAGCCCAACTGAGTGTGGTGGATCCAGACTCAGCTCCGGGGGAGATCCAGTATGAAGTGCAGCGAGCTCCCCACAACGGCTTCCTCAGTCTGGTGGGGGTCAGCCCAGGGCCCGTGACCCGCTTCACGCAGGCTGATGTGGATGCAGGCCGGCTGGCTTTTGTAGCCAATGGCAGCAGTGTGGCAGGCGTCTTCCAGCTGAGTGTGTCTGATGGGGCCAGCCCACCCTTGCCTATGTCCCTGTCTGTGGACATCTTGCCATCTGCCATTGAGGTGCAGCTGCAGGCCCCCCTGGAGGTGCCCCAGGCTTCAGGGCATGCCTCGCTGAGCCGACAACAGCTCTGGGTGCTCTCAGACCGGGAAGAACCAGACACGGTCTACCGCCTCACCCAAGGTCCCCAGTATGGGCAGCTGCTGGTGAGCGGGCAGCCCACCTCAGTCTTCAGCCAGCTGCAGGTGGACCAGGGGGAGGTGGTCTTCACTTTTACCAACTTCTCCTCCTCTTGTGACCACTTCCAAGTCCTGGCACAGGCCAGAGGTGCCAACACATCTGCCACAGTGAACGTCACTGTGAGGGCCCTGCTGCATGTAGGAACAGATGGACCGTGGCCCCAGGGCACTACCTTGCGCCTGGACTCTAGTGTGCTGGACGCCAGCAAGCTGGCCAACCACACAGGCAGTATGCCCCGCTTCCGGCTCCTGGTAAGACCCCGGCATGGCCGGCTGGTACGTGTCCTACGAGCACAGACAGAGCCCAAGAGCCAGCAGCCTGTGGATCATTTCACGCAGCAGGACCTAGAGGCTGGGAGGCTGGGGCTAGAAGTAGGCAGGCCAGAGGGTCAGGCACCCAGGCCTGCAGGGGACAGCCTCACTCTGGAGCTATCGGCCCAGGGTGTCCCACCCGCTGTGGCCTCACTGGACTTTGCCACAGAACCTTATGATCCAGCTCGGCCCTACAGTGTGGCACTACTCAGTGTCCCTGAGGCTGCTCAAACGGAAGCAGGGGAGTTGGAAAGCAGCACCCCCATGGGTGGGCTGGCTCCAGCAGCATCTAGCCCAGTGCCCACTGCAGCTAGGGGTGGCTTTCTGAGCTTCCTGGAGGCCAACATGTTCAGTGTCATCGTCCCTGTGTGCCTGGTCCTGCTGCTCCTGGCACTCATCCTGCCGCTGCTTTTCTACCTCCGCAAGCGCAACAAGACAGGCAAGCATGATGTCCAGATCTTGGCTGCCAAGCCCCGCAATGGCCTGGCTGGTGACACAGAGACCTTCCGCAAGGTGGAGCCAGGCCAGGCCATCCCACTCACCACCGTGCCTGGCCAAGGGTCCCCACCAGGAAGCCAGCCTGACCCGGAGCTGCTACAGTTCTGCCGGACACCCAACCCTGCCCTCAGGAACGGCCAGTACTGGGTGTGAGCCAGGAGGGTAGTACTGGCTGGTAGGCCCTGCTCCCATTTCCTGGCACTGCGAGTCCCCACAGCGAGACCTGGAGAGCCAGGCGGTGGATGCCAAGAGCGGCCCCAGGGTACAGGACAGATGGAGTCAAGAGCTGGAATCTCCCAGTTCACAGAACCTGAAGAACCGAGGATTCAAGGCGAGAGGTGGCTGAGTCAGGCCTGTGTCCTGGAGCTGGTTTGACTTTTAAAGCCAGGGCAATCACCTAGGTGGGTCAGCACTCTGCTTGGGCCTGGGTCTATGTCATTGGATAAGCCATGCCTGACCCAGGCTGCCAGGAGGGAGAGAAGAGAGACTTGGAGAGGGACCAGGTGGAGGAAATGGTCTGATCCTGGCTTTCCCAGCCCACCCCAGGCCTCCATCATCTCTGCCCAGGGCTGGGGCAGCCTTTTCCGCCTCTAGGATTTTAGGGCCATGGTTTTCTGGGGAAAGGTAGCAGGGAGCAAGAGGGGTGCCTCTCCTCTCCAAAAGGCATTCACCAATAGAATAATATATTCAGGGTACAGGGTGGGTGGGTGCTCAGAAGTGGTTTATTTAAGGGGATTGCAAGGAAGCTATTTAACATGGTGCGGGGCCTGCAGGACCTGATGGCGCACACACACTCCCAGGTCTTGGGTTAGGGAGAGTCTGGAGCCCTTCCACTGCTAGGGCCACTGTGATGGACCAAGGACAGCAAGCCCAGAGCAGACTTGGCTGACATGTGGGGGTCTTGAGCCACCAAAGTGCCTTTGTACCCTGAGGATTGGGGACAGCCAGGTGGAGGCTTTGGTCCTTACAGCCTGGATAAATGGTGCTTCAGAGGCTCTTGACAACTGTGTGTGCTTCATCTGACTCTTGGGCAGCCTCACTCTCCAGGGCTGGTGATGGGATGAGGAGGGGTGGGAAGCCCTGTGTGTCTACCTCTGGGCCATCCAGGGCTCCTCCGCCCAACCTATGGGCAGGTGGGCCAGTGCCTCTGACTGATGTAGAGTTGGAGCATGTCCTTTCTCTGCAAGGAAAGAAGGAAAATAAATGCTCCTAGCCCTGATTTTCTCAGCCTGAGTCTCTATCCACTTTTCACACAGTGGAATCACCAAGGTGAGGGCAGCAGGGGCTCCAGGGCTGGGACACAGTACAGAGGGCACTGCCCTCCCAGACCCAAAAAGAAAAAGGCAGAGGAAACAAAAAGAACCCAGAAAAGACAGAGATCATTGGAGCAAGCCAGACAGTCCGTCCTTTGATTAGAGATGGGACCCGAGACACTGGGGAACCCAGGAAAGTTTTAGCTGACCTGTATCTGGGGACCAGGGTGACCTCCGCCTGTACCTGGCATCTCTAACCTTTGAGCCAAATGTGAGGGCAAGAAATGAGACTTCTGCTCCCTCTAGCATGTCCCTGGGCCACCCTCCCCAGGTGCCTGCCACATCTCAGCATGTAGCCCCTGGTTCTTCACTCCTAGGAGTTGGGCAGGAAACCTGGAACTAGTCATGTCATGATGGAAAACATCCCAAAAGACCAGGAGGAGACAGAATCAGAGAGGGTCAGAGGATTGGCTAGTCACACAGCAAGGTAGCAATAGGATAGACAGGACCTAGCCCCATGAAGCTCTTCTTGCCACTCCAAAAAGCACTGCCCCCAAGGAGGGTGGTTGGGCACCCAGAGAACCCTCTGAACCCTGAGTTCGCAGAACAAACCTGATCTCCCTGGCACCCCAGGCTAGGCAAACCCTGTTGAGGATGTCTCCATGTTACACCCATGCTTGTCCTTCCCTGCCCTACGGGAGCTCAGAGCTGGGACTTCAGGGTCTTCTTATCTGGGGCCAGCCCCTACCCAGTACAGCCAGTTTTGCTGACAGACTCGCTAAGCAGGATCTGGCCTGGCTCAGATTTCCTCCGAGGGCTGATGACACCCACTCACTCACTCACTTGGTTCACAGCCAGCAGCCCTGCCCCCAGGGAGCTGGCACGGGCTGACACAGCTCTGCTTCTCCAGGCCTAGCTGGACAGTGGGCTGGCACCAGGCTTCATGCCAAGACCAGGGAGAAGGGTCTTTCCCTGACACACTAGAACTGGGAGCCTGGTATGGCATGGGGCCTTGGCTTATTCATTGTGTCCCCAAAGTTTTTAAGAAAGCTGCCCTCCACACTGTGAAATTACACCACCTCCTTCTTGTAAGGAGCTAGAGATGGGAGCCACACCACATACACATGTTCAGGAACTCTGGGAGGGTCTTTGCCTCTGCTTCATACACACATAAACCATGATGCGTACTTATGCAGGTGGGTATGCACAGGAACATAGGTTCACACAGTCTTCAATCTTCAACATGTAGCATGGCCCAGTTCCAGCTGTGCAGTACATTCACACACAGGCAGGCACTCGCCAACTTCAGAAGTCCGTACATCTTTCCAGAGAGCTGAGGGGGCCAGGACAGTGCCCTTCCTATTAGGAGACCCACACTGACATTAGCAGAACTGGAAAATGAACCCCAGCATGTACCGGGATTGCTGGAGGGGCACAGATCCCTGGATTCCTGCTGTCCACACTAAGCATTTAACCACTTAGATGCTCACAGGGGCTCCCTTTGAGCCCTTCTACAAGCTGGCCCTTCAAGTGGGGTTGCCATGGCAGCTATGGAACCCTACCTACCTCCCCTGATCAATAAGAAATACCAGGGTTGCCAGCATCTTCGTCTGGTCCTGGAAGGCTGATGATCTTAAAGGAGTGGGGTAACTGGGACCTCTGAAGTTCTTTGGTGCGGTCTCCTGGCCCTGGCCACACAGAAAGGAACCCCAGCAAGTGGAAGAACCAAGAGGGGAGCCAGACCCAATGGACTACTGCCCCATCCTGCTGAGGTCTTCACTGATTACCACTGTGCAGTTACCACTAAGATTACTCAACACTGGCAGGGCATTTTATGCCAAGCATGCTGTGAGAGGTGCACACGGGACCCATCCGGCCCTTCCTAAAGAGCCCCACACACTCTAAGGAGTCACTGCCAACTCCTGATGTGCACCTTCACCCAGCAGCATGAGCTGGACAGTGAGGGGAAGCTGCCTGTGCTTCCTTCTGTCCTTAGACAAAAAGCATCTGGGGATGCTTAACAACTCCCTGGTTATGTTGCATCCTTGGTATAAGGAATTACAGTAATTGATGGCTTCTGTTCTTATTAAGGGTGTCACCACCGCCTGTGGCCACCAGGATAATTAGTGGGTTGTATTGTTTTCCTTCACATTTCAGATGCCACAAAGGCTCCTACAGAGACAGGAGCAACCCCTAGCTAGACTGTCCAGTGGACAAGAAGGGCTTTGCAGCTAAAAAAAAAACGGAGCACCCCTATCCCCTAACCTGAGAACTGCTGGCTCTCTTACCCCAAAGTACAAAGCTAAACACAACATGCCCTCCTGACCATTCCTGAGTTCTAAAGGTTGAGACAAGGTGGGTTGTTTAAGTCTTTGAGGCCCAAAGTAGGGGCCATGGGCTGGAAGCACCAGCATTACTCAAGAGCCCATTGAGAACAAAGGATTGGACTGGGATGCGATTCCATAGTGGAGTGCCTGCCCCTGGCATGTATGAGGCTCTGGGTTCCATCCCCAACACCAAAACAAAAAAGAAAATGAAGACTAGGGCTCTGTCCCAGCTGCTGAGTCAGACTGCATTTAGCCAGTGCCCAGGTGGTTAGAAGACACACTGTACAGAGGAGTTTCACATACAGTGACTAAAGCCCAGTTCCACCTCTGAGACCAGGACCTGAGATGGAAGATGGGGACCAGGCCAAGGTCACATAGTAGGCTAGTAGCTGAGCTGGATGGAGGCAGATCTTGTGTCCTAGTCTCAGGGTTCTGTCTTCCACACCATGCCCTCACATACACACACACACACACACACATACCCCACTCCATGGCTAGCCACTGCTGACCAGCTGGGCTCAGCCTCAGCGCCAGGAGCCAGGAGATTGCCCACACCACTGGTGGGGCCTAACATGCAAGGATAGGACAAGGAGGTGCTCTCAGGCCTGCACAGGGCTGAGCTGGGACATGCCCAGCCTACGGTGAGTCATTGGGTCCTGGGGGTGTGGGAGATGACATCAGGGGCGAGGCGTGTACTCGGCCACCAGCTGCAGTGCAACACACACATGCACACCCACATGCATCTACAGGGCCACATGCACACTCACTGACAGCAGCAGGCACGAGCAAACCTGAATCTGCACACGCACTGTCCCCAGGGTTACAGATGTTCAGAGTCACCTGAGATGAGTATGTGATGGGCATGATACCAGCTCCCCAGAAGCAGCATCCCTGGGAGAAACAGGCCGGAAAGAGACACAGTTAAAATGAAAATAACCTTTGAACAGAAGGATCTGCAGATGATGGGGTGTGGGGAATTTGCTGGAAGGCAAGGGAGGTTAAAATGCTGGCCAAAGTACATCTGTAATCCCAGAGCTCTGGGAGGCTGAGGCATGAGGATGGAAAGTTCAAATCCACACTGGCCAACTTATGATTTAGTCTCAAAAATTAAAAATAAAAAGGTCTGAGCATATATCTTAGTATAAAAGCTATGGGATTATAGTTCAGCAAATTAATTGATTGCTTAAAATACTGGCCTGATATTGACGACTGCTGAGCCTGAGGGATGGGCACTTGGGGACCCATTGCATGAGTTTATGGTTTTGCAAGTCTGAAATTTTCCATAATAAGTGTAACACACACACATGTATGAATTGGCAGTTGATATTAAGTGAAATAAAGAAAGCAGCATAAGGGGACAGAGGAACCAGGAGGACTCCTCAGATGGCAGTCAGGGAAGGCTTCTAGTGGAGGTGACATTTAAGCAGAAATCTGAATTCACTGAGGTCCAAACTGCATGTTGCTGGAGTAGGACAACATTCTGAACAGGATGTCAAACATAAAACAGATGAGACCCAGGACCCAAAAGCAAAGGGAAAAGGCCCCCAGGTGGGATCAGAGAGGTCCCTGTGGGTATGAGCAGACAGAGGAGCCTGGAATTGACTCTGTGGGGGAATGTGGGCTGAATTAGCATTGAATATAGAAGGCCACTCTGGCTCCCCTCAGCCAACACAGACGCCACTGCTGTCACACACACACACCCCTTTGCCTGCCCCACAGGAGCCTAGACCCTCCCATGCTCCAGCCCAGCCTTTCCCTGCTCTCTCACTACCTCATGTTGGCCCCAAAGAAGGAAGCTTCTAGTGACACTCAGTGGCCAGTGCCCTGGCCAAAGCCACGGCCCAGTCTCCCTGCCAGCCGCCTAGCCACAGCAGGCCTTGCTGCCACACCAAGACCAGGCAGGAAGTCATTGCTCCAGGAATATTTGCTCAGTGCCCTCCATGGGCCACGCCCTCCGGCTTTGCACCTGCTGGCGTGAAGGCACAGCCACCACCCCCCATATCTGCCACCTGCTCCCAAACTCTTCTGTGGACTGCAGCCCAGCAGCCTCTGAAAGGCAGTCAGGATCATGGGAAGGGCTCAGCTCAGACACAGGCAGACCTCAGTCCAGGCCTGCACAAGGGAGCTGCCCAAGCTCCCAAGAATGACTCAGAGTCCCGGGCCTCCATCTGTGGAGAATGCTGGCACGAGGGGTTCCACCTTCCAGACTGCTGAGGGCAATGACAGAGCTCACAGTGGGCACAGAGCCCTAGGCTAGCACTGAGCAAGACTAAAAACTATCTGCTGCTGCAGCCCTGGGCCCACCCTTCCTGACAGGGCTGTGTGGCTTTGAAGACATGGCACACCAAGTGTAAGTGAAGCCCTGAGTAATTATGATAGCCATTGCTGGAGGGTTGGGTGCACAGACTGAGCACTGACCCAGCCAAAGCCGTCCAACAATGACATCCAAGAGGGCTCAAGGTGCGCCTGGACTGTGCTGCCATATGCACTGGTGTGTGTGGGGGGGTGCCCTCCTGCCTGCCATGAAAGCCAGGAGGCCCCCAAAAGGCTTCACCCCATAGGTACAGTGTGGCCAAGGTCTAGGGGAAGAGGGGGGTTGGCCTCATTTAGGCAGCAGCCACCCACGACCTACACAGCTTGCGCGGTCCACCATCCTACCTGTGAGGTGCAGTGCTAGGACTCCCGCCCCCACCCCCCATCCACTATCCACTCTGCCAGGGGCTGGCATTGTGGCCACTCCTTACTGAGGGCTGACTGCACAGTGCTGCCAGCTGACGTGTTGTCTGGATGGAACCCTCCCTATGGCCTGGAACTCTGCTGTAAATGGGCAATGGAAATTCAGTGCACTTATGTCCCTGGATAGACATCAAGAGCTCATTAGAAGGGATTTGGGCTTGGTCCTGACATCTTGCTGTCTTACCTCTGGAGGTGGAGGGAGAGGGGCTGAGGGGACAGCAGAGGTATGGGGTGAGCTCCACAAACCCACCCAGAGAACTGCCCACAGAAGCAAAGGGTTCAGTCAGCCAAGAAGAGGCTCAAGGAGCCTGAGTGCCCCAACCAGCTCTGACCTCTCTGCTCCAGGCTGTTTTCCCCTCAGCACTGATGGCCCAGGCCTGGGAATCATCTCATCCCCTGCCTCTGCTGCTCCAGCACCTCCCTTGCTGGGCCCTAGCTCCTGGCCTGTAAAATGATGCTGATAATCTCTTGCACACAGGGTGGCTAGGAAATTATGGGCACCCCATGTCCACCACAGGATATCCTGGGAGAAAGTAGAAACCTTCAAGTAGCTGGAAGACCCAGGGCATTGGGATTTCTGCCCCCTTCCCAGGTGGACCCCAAAAGACAGCCAGGTCCCTGTGACTCAGCCCACATGGAGCATCTAAGCAGCCCCAGAGCCTCTTGCTAAAGGGGAGCTATGAGGCAGGAGCTATGGAATGAGGACCACAAGCCACAGGGACAGAGGCCACTGAAGAGAGACTTATCAGCCTTTGGTGCAGGAGCCACAGAGAAGACCTGCATGCCAAAGGGCTCAGAAAGCTGAACCTCTCTCTCAGGGCCTCAAGATGGGCATGAAAGCAGGAGAGGGAGGCAGGCATGAACAAGGAGGAGCCAAGCCCCCTCCCCCCATTACCTGGCGCAACAGTGCCACAGACCCAGGGCCAGGGGCCACTCCACAGAAGGCAACCTGGAACACTGTGTGCAGCCAGGTGTTGGAAAGCAGAGCACCTAAAAGGAAGGGAAGGAGAAAGGGAAAGGGAAAAGAAGAGAAGGAAGGGGAGTGGGAAGGGAGAGAAAAGGGGAGGAGAAGGAAGGGAAAAATAGAGGTGGGCATGGTGGCACACAATTAGAATTCCAGCACACAGGATTGTCACAAATTCAAGGCCACCCTGGGCTACATAGTAAGACACTTGTCTCAAAAACAAAAACTACCAACCAACAAAAAACAAACAAACAAAAAAAAAATCAAATAAAGAACACCAGACTAGGAGTGTAGCTCAGTGGAGGATATTTGCCCTGGGTTTGATTCCCAGTAATGGGGGGAGGTGGGGGAGGCAACACCAGAAATAATACATTTTAATTAAATATTTACATGACAAAGTCTTTTCAAGTAGTAAACCAAACTCTTTAATGTAGTGTACAGTTAAATTTGAATATATGGGCTTCCATGTGTAAACCTCTGCCAGGGTGGTGGCACACACCTGTAAATCCCGCACTCGGGAGGCTGACACAAGAAGATGCAGAGTTTGAGGACAGTCTGGGTTACCAGTGAGCTCAAGGCTGGCCTGGACTACCTACTGTCTTGAATGAATCAGCGAACCGAAGTGCAGGGTCCTGTGCAACATCTTCAAACGTGCTATCCCCGAGGCTCATACGGACGCCGGTGCAGGCAGGGCTTCTGCATCACAGCGAGGTGAATGGAGAGAAATCCAAGGACTGGAAAAGTGAAGTCAGGCTCCTCACATATGTTGTTGTGCGAATGGAGCCAGACTCACTGTGGATGTCACATGCTATGCTGCCTTCAGACTTTGTCCCTGGGGGGAGGGGCTGCCAGGGCTCACCCCACCTTCAAGCACTCTAAGCCCCCTCTCCTCCTAGCAGCTGGCTTACCAGCCTGCCATTCTCTACCTTCTATGGCAGAGATCTGCACCCTCTCTTCCCTCAGACCTAAATGACTTCATCAGTTCAAATTCAGGAATGAAGTCAGAGAGCTGGGTTCCAGTCCAGCCCTGGCCGGCCTTGCTGTGGGATTCTACGTGGTTATCATCCTCCCTGGCCAAGTCTCAGTCTCTCTGCCTGTGAAATGGAATTGAGATGTCATCCAGACTGGCATGTAAACCAAGGAAGCCACAGCTATGCAAGGAAATGCTTTTTAAGCAGACTGGACTGTGCTGGGGTTGGCTAATCAAACCAAACCAAAAGAAAGAGTTTTGCTCACTGCACGCAGAGGGGTGGCTGGATTTCCCAAGCGGCCTTCAGCACGCCAAGCTCACTGGGAGAGGTGAATTTCCACTGTCCCAGGGGCTTCCAATAGAGACACTGGGTCACCTGGTAGGGAGCAGTCTGAGGTGGCTGGGGAGGGGTGGTGCCAGCTTAGCTCCCAGAGGCCTGATTCACACAGCAGTGGGGCAGGCCTGGTCCTCACATGCTTGGGAGGATATGACACAGGAATGTCCCTCCTGCCCATGTTGGGCCCACCTACCATGTCCTGTCCCTGCCCTGCAGATGCAGTGCAGTTCAACTGGGGCTGGAGAGATGGTGACATCTGGAGTTCTGTGAGCCACAGCCAGTGGTTTCAGAGTGGCCTGGCCCTAGGGATGGGCCCAGGGCAGGTAGGGCCAAAACACAAAGCCCACAAAGAGATGGATATGGCCCTAGGGTCTCCCTCACCTGCTGGGTGAGGTGGTAGCTCCTGAGATGACTAGGCCTCAGGGTTGTTATCTGTGAGGTGAAGAGTTGAACTTGGTATGGTCCATTCACTCAACACCAGGCCTCTCAAGATGTATACCCAGGGGCTATTGTGGCTTCTTCTCCTCCCCTTGGGGACACCTGCCCCCTGTGGTGTCTACCTCAGAGTCCTGTAGAATCTCTGATGCGCTGGACTAGGGACCTGGGAGATGGCACAGGTACAGCCTAGAAGTAGCCATGCTTGCATGACACCTGCACTGTGTGTATACGGAACTGGTGTGTGTAAGGCTGAGTACATGTGACACTCAGTCTGTGGCTGTGTGCATGGCAAAGCAGCTGACCCAGACATTATGAGTGACAGTGGCACTTGTGTTACTATAGCTATGTCTATGTTATAGTGTAGCTGGGTATGACTTTTGAGCACAAGTGTGTATGTATGCATGGCCAGCTTTAGCTGGGGGGCAAGCAGTGAGACTGTGTGTGAATTTGTGGCTTTGGACTGTCTCTGCATGGATGTGTGGATGATCATGTGGCTCTGTCACAGTACTGCCAGGGCCATCCCAGTCTCCTAGGCCTGACTGCTCCAGCTGGCGCCACAGCCATGGCTCAGGACTCCCAACTCTCTTGTGTCCAGGGCATCTAAAGTCTACCTCATCCTCAGCCCACATGAGGCCACACAGTAGACTCCGTTTCCCAGGCCAGGCCAGAGGTGGGGATCAGCGGTACCTCATCCCCATGCAGGTACCAGTGGCCACTGAGGATAGAAAAGCAGGCCTTGTCTTCTACCCCACACAGAGCAAAGCAAGGGAGGAAACTGCAGGCAGCTGGGCCATCTCAGCCTGGAACACCTGAAGGCATGTCGCTGAGGTCAGTGTGCCCTATCAGTATGTCCCCTCCTCGGCCACTGGTGCCACAGTCTTCTGCTGAGAGGAGCTCTGGTCAGCCCAGAACAACCCCAGATTCCCCAACACCCCAACCCTCACAGACAAAAAGCCAAAGGGAGGGGCTGTGATGCCCCACTCCTCACCCCACATACCTTTCCCCACCCAGGGACCTCAGGATGCCTGGCCCATCCCAAACTTCCCTTCCTGCTTTTTCTCCAAGGTCCAAGCCCTTCCCAAGCGCTGACCTTCAGGACAGCAGGCACAGGAGGTGGCCCCTCTCAGTGAAAGGACACAAGAGGGTGACAGCCCCTTAGCGCAGGTGGCACTAACAAGGGGCCTCCCACACTGTGTTAGAAGGAGACCCTGTCCCTACCATACTCAGCGCCCCTCTGCAGATGACACAGAGAGTCACAGCTGGGCAGAGTTAGGGCAGATATTAAGTCCTCTGATCAGCAAAAAAATGAAGGAAGGAGGGCAGAGAGGGGAAAATTCCTCAAAAAGTCCCAAATTTGACCTAATATTGACCCAGGGCCAGAGGACTCATTCCAGAAGTTCCTATGAGGACACTCTGCCCTAAACAGCAGGGCCTGTGCCCATCTCTTGTCATGAGCTGGCCTGGCAAGGCCTCCCTAGCAGCCCTGACACTGAGAGGCACCTAGCCCTTCTGCATCCCCTTGGCCACCTGAGAACAATGTGTCCACCCTGCTTAACTCCAATCACCTGGACTGCATACTCCCAAGGACCCAGCTGTAGGGCCTCTTCAGTTTTCAGCATGAGGCCACCAAATAGCAAGCAACCCAGGAATGATAGGGGTGGGACCTGGTTTCTGGGTGTCCCCATCCCTCCCTGGACTGGGGCTTTCCACAGACAAGGCCTGGATGTGGCTCCAGGGCGGGTGGAAAGCACCTGGGAGTGTCCTGAGTGAAGCCTCCCAAGCCTCCTTCCCATAACCCTTGGGGCACAGGAAGCAGAGAAGCCAAACCCTGTGGGGACACAGGGAACCCCATCTTTCAGCCCTTACAACCAAGGACAGCAAGGTATGGGCCACCACTACCTCCTCCTAGCAGCTCCTTATACCCTACCTGTTGAGGGTCTATGGTCAAAACACCATGACCACCAAATCTCATCCAGTAGCTTCCAGGGACAATTCAGGGTCCAGCCTTCCCCATCCTCAGCCCTCCCAGGACCCACACAGAGAATTATGCTCTTGTCATCTTAATAGCAGAAAGTTTATAGAAGGGGGAAAAAAAAGAGAAAAAATACAAGCAGCAGCAGCTAGGAACAGACCAAGATCTCCTGGGGGCAGAGGTGAAAAGGTCACTGTCCCCCTCACTGCTGCTCAGCCATGCCCTGGCCTGGAGAAGGTGGTAACAGCCCCTAGAGGATGTAAACATAGGCTGAAGACAGCAGAGGTGACTAGGAGCTTCAAAGGGATGGGTACTGGAATCCCTGGCTCTCCCCTGGGCTCCCACAGCAGGCCAGGAAGGATTCCGGAAGACAACACCTCCCCAGCCAAGGCTCCTGGGAGCTGGGGTCTGGACTGGCTTGGAGCAAGGCACTTACTTCTGGGGATCTGAAATAACCCATAACTTGAAGGCATCCCCTCCTGGAAAACACCACTAGCACCTATGGTCTGTGGCTTGTCTTACACCCCAAGCCCAGGGGAAACTATACTGCCAGGCCCCCAAGCAAGGGAATATGGGTGCATAACAGGGGAGGGGAAACAGAGGCCTGCAGGAAGGAGTTGCCTGCAGCCCCTCCTGCAAGGCACAGGGTGGAATAGGGAGCAAGGGCCATCCCTTCCCTCTGCCACCATACCACAGTCCCCATGCACAGGACACCAAATGTGCATGGGAAAGGTAAGGGAGAGAAGACCCCATGTGACCCTCTCCCCAAAAGTCCTTCCCATTTTCGGTCTGGCAGGTCCTTGTCACTCACTTCATCAAGATATTCTGCTGGAACATTGCCTATGCTGGCTACAGGACGCTTGGGCCAACCTGAGAGCTTCCAGGAGCCCCTTACTCAGCCACCTGTCACACTGCATCGCCTCTGCCTGATGCTGTATCTGACCCCTGCCTTGGATGGGGCTCCCCTGGGACAGAAATCAGCCTGGGTACACAGTAACTGGTCCAGGACCACAGTGGCACTGAGTGAATAGGGGTGGTGAGGGCGGCCTGGCTCTGCCCTGTTCTATCTCTGAAATAGGTTGGCCAGAATGGCTCCAAAGCCCCTTCTCCCACCCACCTCACTGGCCCTGAGGCCCCACTATGACCAGGACATGGGGGTTAGGGCACACAGTCAGAGGTGGTCGTACATGCGCAGGGCCTTCTCCAACTGCTGGGCCACACGCTGGTAAAAGAGGATCTGCTGGCGCAGGTAGCTCTGCATCATATGCTGGAAGTCGAGCTCGCGGCGCTGGTGGAAGTGGTTCATCTCGGCCTGCAGGGCGAAGCCCACCACGCGACAACGCCTGCGGATGCCGTCAGCCTCATCCTGTACCATCCGGCCCTCATCACTCATGCGCTGGCTCTCTTTCACCTTGGCAAAGGCGCCTTGTGGGCAAGGACAGGCAGGTGAGGGGAGAGAACTCAGCCATCACACCCTGCCTACCCCTGCAGCCCCTCCAGTGGTGGATAACATTCCTTTGGAGCAATGACCAGGCAGTGACCTGGCCTCCTTGATGTGTCCACCAGGGCACCCTTTACTGCTGCAGCTTCCACCACACCATCTTCCCTCCATGTTTGGCCTGCTCTGAGCAGTCTTGGCCTTGTTAGATGTGGCTACACCAGGCCTGGGCAGTTCTCAAATCCCCAGTGCAAATCTCACACTCAAACCAGCTCCCAATGCCTTCTGGCCTCATTTCCTCCAGGAAGCCTTCCTAGTTCCCTCAGTCTCTGGAGGCTCCTCAGAGGAGCCCTGGATTCCCTCTCAACCTGTGCCTTCTCTGCCCACCTGTCTTGAGCTATGAGCTTGATGTGCTCCTATCCTGTCCTCCTGGAGAGAAGCCTGGCCCACAACAGATCCTGTGGATGACCTCCATCCCTGGGCTACTGTGCTGTCCCCTGAGACTGGTGAGTCTACCCAGAGACTGTCCCAAAGTGCCCCAATCTAGCCCCCATGCTAGGTGACCTCCTGCTTCCCACCACGTGTAGACCAAGGTCCATACCCATCCCCTGGCCCACTCTGACCCTGCAGTCACCAAACCTTCCCAGTTCTTTCCTGCCTATAGACCTCTGCCTGCTGGATGCTCATTCATAATTCAAGGCCCAGATCGGGTGCTGCTTCTACACCAAAGCCTCCCAGTCCCCCTGGGAAAAGGCTACCTGGTCTCATCTGTCCTTTGGTACACTACCTGCCTATCACTCTAAAGCAGCATTTCAAAGGCCACCTGGTGTGACTCCCACAATCAGCAGCCCCCAAGAGACCACAGGAGGCTACTGTTATATCCAAGTGACAGGTGGACATGAGTGAGGAATCCACCTGGGCAGGGAACCCAACCTAGAAGAGCCTGAAGAATAACAAGCAACTAGTGAATGGATTCAACTCTGGATTAGAAGATACTTCACTGGTTCTGCCTTTAAGCCAACAGGAGGAAGCCTCCTACCTGTGCCTGGGATTCACCCTTGAGGAACAGGACAGCATCAACTGCAAAGACAACAGAGATGGGCAGGGTGTGGAAGGCAGTGCCCACTCTGAGCTCCCAAGAATCCACAGCACACAGCACAACCAAGACCCATGCGTTGCCACTCCTTTTTCAAGGAGAGACCCTGGGTCCTTCAGGATGGCATTCTCTTTACTGCCACTCAAGTTGTCAGATGCATCCAAAATGTATTTATTGAGCACTTACTACATGTCAAGCAATGACTCTCCACTGAAGCTGGACATGACAGGAAGCCTTTAGGAGGGGCAGCACCTATCTCTGTTGCATAGGTAATTGATCACCAGGAGCAGTTGAAGCCAACTCCACTACAGAGTCTCTGGGCTGCACCAGCAGCACATAAAGAAATGTGCGGCACTCAGCTCCCAAGCCCAGTGGCCCTCTGTCCTTCTCCTCAAGCACCCTGCTCCTGCTCCATCCTGACAGCGTGGCCCTGGGCAACCAAGCCAGGACTACACGAAGACCTACAGTGGATGCAGTAAGAGAATTCAGAGCTGGAGACACCCCAGAACACACTCCTTCCTGTCCCCAACTAGAAGGGGAAACGGAGGGTTTGAGGGGCAGGGACTTGCCTCCACACTCCCAGCCTCTTTTCTGGCCCTAGGCCTCTGCAGCAGACCAGCAACCCTCTGCTCTGGGAGCCCAACATGGACACAGGGAGTCAAGCAGTTCCCAGGAGGCAGGAGGTGCCATAAGGAGAAAGTACAGAAGCCAGATGTGATAGGCCAAGCTGACCACACTGAGAGGCCAAAACAAGAGAAACGTAAGTTCAAGTCCAGCCCAGGCAACTTAGCAAGACTCTTGAAACAGAAAAATTAAAATTAAAATTAAAAAATAGGGCCAGCCAGATAGCCAGATAGCAGGTTAAAGCGCCTGCTTAAGCAAACACAGGGCCTGGGCTCCATCCTCGATCCCTGGCATGTTGTGTCGGCCCCGCCCACAGGGCACGCTGAGACAGTGATTGAGATTAGGCAACTGGGTGTGATAGCATGCACCTGTAATCCCAGCACTTGGGAGGCTGAAAACAGGAGAATCACTACGAGTCCAATCTATGTAGTAAGACCCTATAGACCCTGTAGACCCTGTACTAAATACAAAAAAAAAAAAATTAAAATTTAGGGGCAGGGATATAGCTCAGTGGCACACCACGTGCCTTGCAAGCTTGAGGACCTGAACTGTATTCCTGGTATCAAAAATAATATAAAATAACATAGGAACCAGGAGTGGTGGCACTTGAAAGGTTGAAACAGGAGAATTGCTAGGAGGACCAGCCTGGGGGCTACAAGAGTAAACACAAAAGCCTAGTCCAAATTGTAGCAAGACCCTGTCTCAAAAAAAAAAAAAAAAAAAGAGTGGGGATATAACTCAGTGTGAGGCTCTGGATTCAACTCCTAATACCAGAAAAAAAAAAAAAAGTATAAAATAAAAATGAAAATTTAAAGGGCTGGAGATGTAGCTTAGTGCAAAGGCCCCTAAGTTCAATCAGTAACACACACACACACACACACACACACACACACACACACACACACTAAAAGGTCAAAAAGGGATGAGAGGAGTGAGGGAAGAAAGCCTAGAAAACAACAGCAGGACCAAACAATTGCAGTTGAGCTTCTGCCAGAGGAAGCAACCCCAAGAGGAGAATGCAGAGGGCCCTGGATTACCCCTGCTGTCCAAGGCTGGCTGCAGGGAGGCTGGATCTCTGTTTAAAGACTTTTTTCCTGTAGTTCCCCTTGGAAGGAAAAGGAACCTACACTTCGACTGCCTGGTGCTGGCTTGGTATTCATGGTATTCATGGTACACAGGCGCCAGGGATGGGGGCAAAGGTTGCAGGGGTGGGGACAGGCAGAGGCCCCACCCCGCTCTGTCATTTCCCCACCCTGTGACTCAGTTCTGGGGCCAGGACCAGCTGAGGCTAAGGTTTCCCACCCAGCAGAGCAGGCTGAAAGCAGGGCAGCCACTTAGTATCCCTCCTGTGTTCTATGGAAGTCACTGAGAGTCCCTGGGTCACTGGTTGCTTGGCAGCCAGGTCCCAGCAATGAGTAAAAGAGAGCTGAAGCCACCAGCCACAGAATCCCTGCTCCTTGACAGGTTCCTAAGCTGCAGGCTCAAACCATCTGTCCCCTGAATATAACCATCTACCGTAGGTGAGAGCAGGAGGACTAAGCTCCAGTCCCCACTGTGCCATCCAACAACACTTGCTCCTGCTGAGCTGCAGTTCTCCCCAATGTGACATGGGACAGACTACCCTGTATGTGACGCTCCTCACCACTCCTCATAGCATATGGAGCTATACTTCTACTTCTGTGACAATGTCTGCCTGGAGTAGCTGAGAACCACATCTACAGGGACCCAGAGCTCAGGATGCCAGGAGCTGGGTGCCAGGTTTCTTCCCTCAGTGTCACAACATGTACTCAGCTAGTGGTGGCTCATGGTAGCATGCCTTTCCACTTATAAAAGCCTCAGAGGAGAGCAGGGGTCAGGCTGTGCAGACTTGGGACCCAGTGCCTCCATCCATAGGACTTTCCTGGCTGAGGTCCCCAAAGCCTGCCCAGGTCTACCTCAAACAGTTCCAAGCCCTCTTCTCTCACTCATCCTGGATCCCAGCCCAGTGGCACCGAGTCCCAGAAGTACCTCAGGGGGCCCAGACACGGTCTTCCTCAGCTCTGTTTCCCTGCCTTATGGCTTCTGTGTGAGCCCAGGGCTCTGGGCACCCTGGGCATGGGTCACCCTGCTGCCCCTGCTCTGACCCAGCTCTGCCCCAGCAGCTGCACGGTGATAGCTATTTCATCATCAGACCCAGCCTCCTGCTGCCCACACAGAAACATGCCATGGAGAAGCTGGTCAAACCAGCTTGCCCAGACCTGGTGCAGGTGAAGTTCATTTCCGCCCAGTAAGGCACTTGCCCCGTGGCACCCAGTGCAGACCCAAGGCACCAAATTTGGCTACTAGATCATAAAGGTCCCCTCCCGCTCCCTTTTTCCAAGGCCTGACAGCTCATGGGGCTCTCTTCTTGTTCTAAATCAAGGAAAGTGAGGCAGGGGGCAGGGAAAGCACATCCCAGAGCATAGGCGAAGTGGGGGACAATCTGACTAGAACTCAGGCCTTGTGTCTCTTGGAGCTGAAAGGAAACATGCAGAAGGAGAAGGAGAGATGAGGGGAGAAGTTCTGACAGTCATTCTGCTAGGAAGGAGAGCCACCACCTTCTCCAGACTCCACTGGCACCCAGGGGAGAGAAGAGGCTGCGCTGTCCCCTGCCTGAGAGAAAGCCTGCCTCACCCCACCCAGAATCAAGCTCCCACTAGCCAGGCCTGACCTCAGGCTTCAGGGACCTGCCCCATTCTTCCAGAATTACCAGCAGCCCCAGGGAGGGACACACCTCTCCTGACATCCACCTGCCACTGTCCCCAGAACTTGGACACCTGCAGGGTCACTCCCTGATTCACACCCCAGGAAAGAAGAGAAGCCAGGCTAGGGAAGGGGGATTGGCTGAGTTACACAGTCAGTGCTTTGGATCCCCAGTTCTGCTCCCCAGCCTGCCCATGCCCCCTTGTGATCCAGATGATTCATTTCGCTGGTAGCTCCTGTGCAGTGCAGTGGTAACAGGCAGGGGCCCATCCTGTCCTCCCCCACAGATGGGGCCCTGGGAACTGAAAACATGGCTAGACCTGGGAGGCGGCCAAGGTAGCCTTGGGCCTTGGGAGGTGGCAGGAGGAAGGGACAGTCTCAGCTGGGCCACAGCTCCCTGTGCAACCTCCTTGCAGTTCTGTAATCTGCAAATGAGGACAGGGATCCTCCTGCACAGATAGGAGCTCAGGAGCAGGGTAGAGGAGGACAAGGACAGGAGCAGCCAAGACAGCCCAGAGCCTGTGAAGTGGGAAGACAGGCTGCTCACTATGCTCCCGTTATCTGGGACTGGGGCCTGGTTATCTCTGTGTTCCCAAGACCCAGCCCAATAGCATAAGTGATGGCGTAGACAGGACAGAAAATGACTGAACCACAGGCAAATGTGGAGCACTATGAGGACAGGGGTGCAGCAGAGTACATACCCAACATGTTTGTTGAGTAGATGACAATTAAAGACAGACTCAGCAAGTTGCCCCATTCTGAGGCTACCCCCATCCCAGGGTCTGGTGGGTCATCAAGCTTGGGAAGTCCCCTGGCTGCCCAGAGCCTACCTTTCTGCAGGTGGATGATGTCAGGGAAGTTGGAGAGCAGACCCTGGTAGAGGGATAGCATGTCGAGCATGTGGAAGAGGTCGTTCTTGGGCTGCTCTGCAAACATCTCGCCCACAGCCTCATAGGTCCGGCCTGTGTGTGAGATGGCGCTGTTGAGGGCCTCAGAGCAAAAAGGAGGATCCATCTGGAAGGCCTGGCTGATGGCTTGGAAGGCACTGCCCAGCTTCTGGAAATCCTTGCGGAAGCCACCCGCATGCTTCCGCACAAGCTCTGATGCCACAGTGCTGAGCTGCAGGACACTGTCGTCCATCTTCTTGCTGAAGGCCTTGAAGGTGTCCACACGATCCTCCACATCCTGCAGGTCCTGGTGCTCTGTGGGAATCTGCAAGGTAAGCAGGAAGCTGGCACCCACCATCTCGTCCTTCTCTGCACGACGCTTGCCCATCTTCCACTGCTTGTCATCGAGGCAGCTGAGGAAATGCTGGAAGCCCTCATACTGTGAAAGCACGGGGTGGCTGGTCATATGGTCCATCCAGAGGATGAGCCGCCTCTTGCGTTTCTCGATGAAGTCCTCCTCAAAGCGGCCAGTGGCCTGTTTCTCGGGCAGGTGGGGGACTGAAATGACCGTGAACTTGTGTAGCAGGCGGTTGTAGAGCCAGTCAAAGTGTTTATAGCGCCGGTAGACAGGTGAGCCCGAGTGGGTAGGGGTGAGTTTATAGGATATGTAGCTTTTGATGCCTTTGAACTTGGTCTGTTTGGTGGGGTCCTCCACAGAGCAGGCAAATGGGTGGGGGTCAGCCTTCCACTGGGGTCCACGGGGCCCCATTTCAATGGAGTAGATCTCAGCGATCTTGGCCATCATGGGCACATCTCCAAGGATGAAGGCCTCCACACCAGAGCGCACGAAGCAGGAGAAACGATTCAGGTTGCGCCCCACCATGCTGCCCCGTTTGGCTGATGCCAGGCTGTCTTGCCGCTCCAGGGGTGGCTTGGGCCGGAAAGCCATGTGCTGGCTGGGATAGGCCCCTGGGTAGGAAAGGTTGAGTGGGGGATGCCCATTGGCACCCAACCCAGCAGCCCGGGGCTCCTCCACCACCGTGCAGCTGTCATCCCAGTCATCCCAGTCATCCTCATCATCATCCTCAAAGCTGCCAGGGTTTGAGAGGAAACCACTGCCACCACTGTTCCTGGCTGGGCTAGAGCTGTCATACGCACTTACTTGGGTGCCCAGGGGTCCCACAGGGCAGCCAGGGTAGTCTGCATGGTTGGTACCGACACCAGGACGGATGATCTCCACATAGGAGGCAGGGAAGAGCCCCATCTCCCCACGGCTGTTCTGCCCCTGCAGCCAGCCGTCCAGAGAGGTCTCACTGAAGACCACTAGGTCCTCATCCTGCTGGATACTGATTTCTCCCTCTGTCTCACTGTGAAAGTCATAGAGAGCTCGGCCTTTCAGTGCCATGGTGGTGCTACAGGTAGATAAAGATGAGGAGAGGCTGATGCCCCAGACCAAGGTGACCAAAACGCACTGGCAGCTCAATGCCTGTTACACAGTGCTGTTTCCAGGCTCCGGAGGCTGTGCCTCAGCACCCACAGATTATGTTCAGCCTCCCCTTCTTCAGAGCAGTGTTCATGCCCCAGGAACTGCCCCATGGGGTCTGGACATTGCCTGTGGGCAGGGCAGGCAGGGCTTGGTCTACAGTACTCCTCTCCTCCTTGGCAGCCCCGGGGGAGGGGTAGCCCTTCCTCCCCAACCCCAGTGCAGAAAGTCAACAGACCCAGAGAAACCAGCTCTGCGACAGCAAGAATTCAACACTTTCCACCAGAACAATGTTCTAAGGCTGAAGAGGCTCCCTCAGAACAAACGGCTGTCCCAGAAACGCAGACAGGGCCCTTCTTCCCGCCGGCTCCCTGCTGCTGCTGGCTGCTCTGGCTAGAGAAGGCTCTCGCATTCCTCAGATGGCTTTTCCTCCTCCTCTTCCTTCTTCTTCTTCTCCTCCTCCTCCTCCTCCTCTTGGGCCACTGGGTTTTCGAAAATCCAGAAAATCCAAGAGGAGCAAGGAGGAAAGCAGCACTCTCCTGAATCAGTTCCAAGGGTGGATGTGTGCGGCCTCCCAACGATCTGGGCTGGGGAAAACAAGGGCCGAGGTTTGCACAACAGGCCGCCAAGTCCAAGACCCCGGCCAGCGGTGGTTCTGTAAGTCCCCAAGGCCCGGTCCTTGTCCACCTGGGGAGCAGAGGGCGACCCCAGGACACTCGTTCGATGGCCTCTGTCGTTTGCCTAACTCCTCAGCATCCTGAGCCCGAGCTGACCTCGACTGCGTCCGGAGACCCCATGCAGGGGTGGCCAGGCGGACGCCGTCCCGGGGCGCTCGACCCGGTCCCCGGCGCACCCGGCCTGCAGGGGCTTGGCTGTCCGTCCCTCAGTCCGTTCGTGCGCCCCACCTCCCCGCCACGCAGCCCCTCCAGCCAGCAGCCAGCTCCAAAACAAACAAGAAAAAAAAAAAAAGAAAGAAAGAAGAGAAAAAAGAAACGCGACTCCGGGAGGTGGCGTCCCGGAGAGACGCGGGCGGAGGTGAGCTGTGGGGAGAGGGGGCGGAGGGAGCAGTGCTCGCACTTCCGCGGTCTCGGGCCGGGCGCCCACAGCTCCGCCCCGGTCGGGCGGGACTCCGATCCCGCGCTCCTGCGCTCCCGCGGGAGCCGGCTCACTCGACCAGCAAACGCTGTGGTCTCAGGGCTCGAGCGCTCCTGCTCGCCCCGCCGCACTAGTGCGGAGAACTCCGGAAGTTTAGGGGACATGAGCTGCTGGAGCGTTGGGGCAAAGGGAGGCACAGAGGGTCAAGGAGGCGGGGACCCCTCCCAATTTATCCCTTCCTCTTTGGCCCTCCTTCCCCCTTACACTCCCACCCCCAGCTCCCAGACTGTACCTCCGAGGGCCACAGCGACCTTTGCGATCCTGACAGACTTGGACTAAATCTCCTCGTAGGTCCGGGTTTCTCAGCCAAATAGGACCAATAACACCCCAACCTGGGGAACTCCTTTAAGGAGGAAAATCTTGTGGTAGGGAACAGCCTTTCTGAGGACTGGTGGGCCTATCCTCTCCAGCAGCCGCAGGAGAAAGAGGAGGCCTAGGACAAGGCTTCGGAAGAAGTTACACAAATTCACGGTCATCTCAGTCCTCCACCTGCCCTAGAAACAGGTCACTGGCCTCTTTGGAAGAAGTCAGTGGGTTTGGCACTGATCCTGCCCAACACTATGCAGAGCACTGTACTAGGCACGGCAGGCAGTCTTGGTTCCTGCAGTCACTCGCTGAAAAACATTGAGTAGCTGCTAAGCCCTGGGCTACAAAAATGAGTAAAACAAAAGTTGGGGCATGCTGGCACAAGCCTATAATCCCAGCACTGGGAGGCTGATGCGAGAGGATCTCTGAGCTTAAGGCCAGCATGAATTTGAGACCTTGTCTCAAAAATTAAAAAAAAAAAAAAAAAAGATAGGCTGTAGATGTAGACAGGCAGGAAAGTAGTTGCTTACTTATGGGGAGCCCCTGGGTCTAATCCCTAGTACAAAAAAAAAAAAAAAAAAAAAAAAGGAGTAAGATGTCACCCTTAACTTCCAGAACCTTCAGATGTGCCTCAGGTGGTCAGTGCCATGCAAAGTGCATGAGATGGCATCTATGTCAACCTCGGTGGGGCAGGAATCAAGGATGGCTTTCTGGAGAAGGAGGTGCCTAAAGTATGACTCCTTAATGTGACCTGGAGCCTTGCCAATCCCCCAGCTAGACCTTCTGTTCATTCTTCATTCTTGCTCTTCGTGCTTGTCACTACTGGCACTACTGGCACTGGCAGTGCTCTTAAAGGCAGAGGACCACCTGTACCCACCTTTAGCTGTCTTGAGGGACAGAGTTGCCAGACTCCAAAACCTGATTTTATGGGAGTAATACAGGGCTGAGTAGCAGGCTTATGCACAAACTGTGGAAGCTCAGGTGCCAGTTTTCATAATTGAAAAAGAGAGTTGGATTTTTGGTACAGAGGTCAAGGCAGGGTGGGCTTCCTTGTGCCTTCCTGTCATCAGTCCTACAAACTGGGTTAACAATAGCAGCTACTTCCTTAGTAGTATGAGTGCCAGCAAGGGTGTAAATTCTCTGGGCGGGCTCACTGCATGCAGTCAGTCAATGGAATTTCTGCAAACCCAGCAAGGGCTGACTTCAGCCCAACCCCCGGGTCTCCAGCCATTATCCTGCTGTCCAGAACATTTTGGCTACAGCTATACACCACCCATCAAGGAGTTAGTCCCATATCTGTTCCAAGTGCCTTTGCCTCCTCACCCTTTCCAGTCACCTTTATTTCCAGGTTCTCAGTCAGGGAACACACTCTTTAGCAAATGGAGATTCCCTCCCTGCTTCACATCCAAGGGTGAGATCCCACAGTATGAATCTTGGAAGCTGTGCTAATACTGTGGTTTTCCTGCACCTTGCCTGTTCCTTTGGCAGGCATTCTCTGATTCCATTTTCTTCTAGTTGGAGCTTGTTCTCTTTCCTGCTAGGACTCTGATCTGTGCTCAGGAAACAACGCGCTCCCAACTTCCTGTTTGTACCCCAAGATTCAGTAGCATGGAGCACTCTGTCCAGTTCTTGTCTCTGGGAATCAGGCCAGCAATACAGGGGTAAGGGGCTGGGAAGAAGCTAAACCGGGAAGGTTCTGGGTAGGCTAGACCAAAATAGTGCCCAATGAGATGTGGGCATTTTGGGGGTTGTTTTTAGACAGGCTCTTATTAAGTTGTCAGGGATAGGCTGGAACTGGAAGTTCTCTTGCCTCAGCCTCCCAAGTAGCTGGGATTACAGACATGCATTCAGCAAGATGTGGGTCTTGAGAGAAGTATCGACCACATGTATAAAAATATTTTCTTAGCTAGGCATGGTGGCAAATGCTTGTGATCTCAGCACTTAGGAGCCTGAGGCAGGAGGATTGCTATGAGTTATTGTTTAATTATTATTATTATTTTTTAAAGATATCCTTTTGAAAATTTATTGACAATACTATCAACAATAAAGCTTTCTTTCAGGTCTTATGAAGTTTCTGGGTTTTTTTATTTTTGTCTTTTAGAGACAGGGTCTCACAATGCAGTTCAGGCTGGCCTTGAGCTTGCTTTTGTAGCCCAGGCTGGTCTCGAACGCTCATCGATCCTCTTGCCTTAGCCTCCCAAGTACTGAACTTTCTTTTTTTTTTCAGTACTGGGGATAGAACTCAGGACCTTACACTTGCCAGGTAGGCACTTATGCCACTGAGCCATCTATCTCCCCAGCCCTTGAAGTTTCTGTTTTAATAACTGTCTTTCAAAAGTACTTACAAAACAGTGAGACATCATTAAAATATTTGCAGTCAAGTTTTCAAATAAATCTTTTTTTTTTTTTTTTTTTTTTTTTTGGCAGGACCGGGGATTGAATTTAGGGCCTTGGGCTTGCCAGCCAGGCACTTCTTCTACTGAGCCATCTCCCGAGCCCCTCAAATAAGTCATTTTAATTCCTACTTTTCTATGGAATTACAACAGCATTACCATTATTGTATCTGTTTGGCTTTTTTTCTTTTGGTACTGGGAACTGAGCTCAGAACTTCTCACTTGCTAAGCATGCCTGTGCCTCTGAGATATATCCCTGGCCTGCAGTATTTGTTTTTATTAAAATTAGTTCTTTTTAAGTTCTTTTTTTTTTTTTTTTTTTTTTTTTTTTTTTTTTTTTTTTTTTTTTTTTTTTTTTTTTTTTTTTTTTTTTTTTTTTTTTTTTTTTTTTTTTTTTTTTTTTTTTTTTTTTTTTTTTTTTTTTTGTCTTTTTGAGACAGGGTCTCACTATGTAGTTCAGGCTGGCCTTGAGTTCACTTTTGTAGCCCAGGCTGGTCTTGAAATCACAGCTATCCTCCTGCCTCAGCCTCCCAAGTGCTGGGATTACAGGCATGTGTCACCATCAAGTTCATTATTAACAAATCCAAAATACGTGGGTACACCCAGATGTATAGATGCTCACCTTCCAATTCCAGCACTCAAGAGGCTGAGGCAGGAGCTGCCAGCGTGAGGATAACCTGGACCACTGTGCAGTGAGTGGAAGGCCAGCCTGAACTACACAGGAAGACTTCATCTCAACAACAGCATAAATTTGGCCCCAAGTATTTTGGAAGATGTACATATACATATATTCATATGTGATATTCTAGGCATGGCACTGCAGTCTAAGCATGAAATTCATTTAGGTTTCATGAAGACAGTGGGACACAGTAATTTTCATACTGTTCATGAGCCACAGTTGCATGGTATAGTATTTTCCACTTCAGTCATCACATTGGTGCTCAAAGTTTTGGATTTTAGAGCATTTTGGATTTTTGATTTAGGGATGTTAAGTCTACTATGCCATGGCAAGGTAGAAATGTGTTGTTGTTTTTTTTTTTTATACTGGTGATTGAACCCAGGTCCTGCCACTGAGTTACATCCTTGCTGTAACTTTTTAAATTACTTTGAGATAGGGTGTTGTTCAATTCCTAAGTTGCCCATGCTAGACTTGAACTTCTAGTCCTCTTGCCTTAGCCTCTCAGTAATAGGAGGACAGGATTTGTCACTGTACCCAACTCAAAATATAATCTTTTTTTATTTCCAGGATTGGGGTTCAAACTCACGACCTTGCACTTGCCAGCAGGCACTTTTGCCATGGAACTATCTCCCTAGCCCCTTAAAACATAATCTTTTTTATTTTTTATTTTTGGCAATACTGGAGATTGAATTCAGGATCTTGCACTTGCCAGGCACATGCTTATTCTACTGAGCTAGCTCATTTTAAAAATTGTGTTTCATCTTCTGTGCACTATCAAATCCTAAATGTCCTTGTCCACAGATGCTTTGTACTGGAGATGGTTTTCGTTTTCCTGACATCCAGTGCACGACGCTAATCACTGAGCTCTTCCTCATCACTGAAGTACGTGTTCTTCGTTATCCTTGGGCACCGCGAATCCTCGGAAGTCGAAGGGCCCTGGGCACTGACTTTCCATTTGTTTTGTTCTTCCATCTTGGCTTGCTGGCAGGCGATGGCTTGGCTGGGTCGTTCAGAGGAGGGTCCTCGCTCTCATCCTCGCTTCCTGCTGCGTCCTCGATTTCTTCTGGTTCGGTGGTTTTCTTTTTCTTCTTCTTTTCTTGCTTCTTTGGAGGATCGTGCTCCCTGAGCACATTCTTTGAACAGGCGCAATTTAGGGGTCCACTTTCCCCCACGTTCGCAACATTTAGATTTATCAGAGTAGTTTCGCCTTTGGATGAATTCAGCTGCTGTTCCATTGTCAGTAGCAATGCTTGCCTTTATCTCTCTACCAAATAACTGTTTGCTGTTTATGGCTCTGGCGCAGCTTTGTGCAGAGTCTTTATCCATAAACAATATGAACATCACTCCTTTAGTCTTCCTCGTGTCTTTGTCTTTCATTATAGTAACCCCGGTATAAGTCGGTATTTGTCAGGGAGAAAGGCAGATTGGACACATGCGCTGTGCTCTTACTCGGAGCCAGATCATCGCTCATTTCTTCAGGCAGGCGGCTCAGGCGGGGTGAGCACCGCGGCAGGGGTTCCGCAGCAGCCTGTGTTTTGAAGCTCCCTTCAATCCGCCCGCACGAGCAGGAGCACCAATTATTATTATTATTTGTTTTTGTTTTTTTGCCTTTTTGAGACAGGGTCTCGCTATGCAGTTCAGGCAGGCCTTGAGCTCACTTTTGTAGCCCAGGCTGGTCTCGAACTTGCACCGATCCTCCTGCCTCACCCTCCCGAGTGCTGGGATTACAGTCGTGCACCACCACGTCCGGCCTATTATTATTAATATTAATATTATTATTATTATTTTATTTATTTTAGAGAAGGGTCTCCAGGGTATTCAGCGTCTCACTACTAGATGGGACTCGGAGTGATCCGCTTGTTTACAGCCTCGCCAAGAGCTGGGATTATAGGGTGGGCTACCACGCCCAGTCTAAGGAAGGATTGCCATGAGTTAAAGGCCAGTACAGGGTACCTAGTGAGCCCTCAGCTCAAGGGAGGAGGTAGTTACATCTGTACTGAACATGCACATACTTTTTTTCCCCATCACCTCCCACTAAAACACAAAGTATAAGGGCCGGTGAGATAGCTCAGCAGATTAAGTGCCTGCTTAGGTAGGCTGTGTCATCCAGGCACCAAATACTGTGCTGGCCCCACCCCCAGGCCAGATCGGCCCCCTGGCGGCTGAGCTGCCTCTGAGACCCAGCCTGGGTGTGGTGGTGCACACCTGTAATCTCAGGGCTGGGGAGGGTGAAACCAGGCGGATCACTACAAGTCCAAGCTTCATAGTGAGGCCCTATACCAAATACATTTTTTAAAAAAAGATTTAAAAAAAAGGGGCTGAGGAAATAGCTCTGTGGCACAAGTGCCTGACTGGCAAGTGCAAGGTCATGAGTTTGAACTGCGGTCCCACAAAAAAAAAAAAAAAAAAGATAAAATACACAGTATAGCAATTTATGTGCCATTTCTGTTGTAGTATAACTAAGTAATCTAGAAATGACTTAAAGTGTATGATGTGGGGCTGAGGAGATAGCTCAATAGAATAAGAACTTGCCTGGTAGCGCAGGGTCCTGAGTTCAATCCCCGGTTCCACAAAAAATAAATAAATAAAATAAAATGTATAAGACCTTCTGGGAAGCTAAGACAGGAGGACTGCAAATCTGATCCCAATCTAGGCGATTAAGTGAGTTCCTGGCTCAAAAAAAATAGAAAGAGCTAGGGATTTATCTCAGCCTAAATGTCCTAGGATCCACTCCCCCAC
>PVKN010001068.1:0-17337 GCA_004027915.1 Capromys pilorides | reverse complement strand
CAGCCTGCCCTGGGGGTGGGGCTGGCACAGCATGTAGTGCCAGGGATAGAACTGAGATCCCTGTGGTGGCCTAAGCTTGCATAAACAGGCGCGTTAGACCACTGAGCTATCTTGCCTGCCTATGACATTTTATACAAAGGAATTAATCTTCCCTGGTTCTTAATATTCCTGGGACCTGGGGCAAGCCCCCACAGACATGGAAAAAATGACTATTCCATTTATTGTCTGGAAAAGAAGGATTTATTATTATTATTATTATTTTTTTTTTTTTTTTTGAGACAGGGTCTCATTATGCAGTTCAGACTGGCCTTGAGCTCACTTTTGTAGCCCAGGGTGGTCTCAAACTTGGACTGATCCTCCTGCCTCAGCCTCCCAAATGCTAAGATTGCTGACTTTGAAGATGAAAAAAGTCAGCAATCTCTTATACTACTGAGCTATCTCCCCAGCCCCTCATAGTGAGTTTAAATCGAGACTGAAATACATAGCAACAGCCTAAATTCAGCTATATGAAAGCCTCTTGAAACGAAACGATTTTAAGATCAAGCTCAGCTAGGTGTGGTGGCACATGCCTGTAATCTCAGCACTCAGGAGGCTGAGGCAGGAGGATGTTGCCTTGCAGGAGTTCGAAATACCATCTTGGGCTACAAAATGAGCTTAAGGCCCACCTAAACTATATAGTGAGACTCTGTCTCAAAAAGAGAAAAAATAAAAATCCCAGCCTGGGCAACTTAGTGAGTCCTTGTCTCAAAAACTAAAAACAGTAGTATCTGAGAATGTTACTCAGTGCAAAAATCCCATGTTCAGTTCTCCAGACAACAACCAACCAAGCATCAGTGAGAATAAGGAGCAGAGAAAACCTTCACAAAAAGCTAGAGGATAGAATTATACTGGAAGAAATCCTTTAGACAACAACTTGGCAAAAAGGTCCTTTAAAGACTTCTCCAAATACAGCTTCTCTAACAGTAATGGAGCACTCATCTCTGGCAGGAAACAAAAAAGGGGGATATAAATAAAAGACCATGTTGTAGTGAAAACAAATATATGTATATACAATATAGAATAGATATACAACTACTTTCTCTTAGTTCAATGAGAAAAAAGGTTTGTACTAATATTGTTTAGACAAGATATCATGTCTGCATCTTGTCCTCTAAATAACTATTACAAAGAGAACAATATGCAGTGTATTAAATATTATAACTGTCCTACTAACCTGTTTTGAAACTTTCATTGCTATTTTTTCTCATTAAAATGAATAAAAAATTTTAAAAAACGACTTAGTAATCTCTACTGAGGTCAAACAGCAATTCTGTTCTAGTGTGTACTAGAAATTTGTACATCTGTGCAACAGGAGACATGAAGAATATTAATAGTAAACCAAGCATGCTAGTGCACACCCAAAGTCCCAGCACTTGGGAGGCTGAGGCAGGAGGATATCCATGAGCAGGAGGCCAGCCTGCCTTACACAGTGAGTTCAAGGTCAGCTAAAAACTGAACAGCAAGACTCTTGTCTCCAAAAAACAAAACAAAACAATCCAACAAAAAGCCCCAGGAAAATTGGTTAATAAAGTAAAAAATGGGCTCTTACTTAATAGAACTGAAAGCAATTACAGATATACACAAACTATTATACAGTGGGGTTTTTTGGGGGGGGGCATGATTGTTTATTTCTTCTTTTTCAGATAGGGTCTCACTATGAAGTTCAGGCTGGCCTTGAGCTCATTTTTAGTCCAGGCTGGTCACGAACTCACAGTGATCCTCTTGCCTCAGCCTCGAGAGTGCTGGGATTGTACCATACCTGGCTTGTAATTGTTTTTTTTTTTTTTTCCTTAAACTTTATTTATATTATGGCCAGTTCTTACTGTCCTAGGGGTGGGGATAGCACAGCATATGCTCAAACCATGGTCCCTGAGGTTGCCTAAGCCTCTCTAAGCAGGCACTTTATACTGCTGAGCTATCTCTCTGGCCCTTTGTTTTTTAGTTGAGGTTTATTTTTTTGGTTTTGGTGCTGAGAACTGAACCAAGGGCTTCCAGCTTGCTAGGCAAGAGTTCAGGCTGGGCGTGGTGGCGTACACCTGTAATCCAAGCACTTGGGAAGGTGAGGCAAGAGGATCGATGCAAGTTCGAGACCAGCCTGGGTTGCAAAAGTGAGCTCAAGGCCAGCCTGAACTGCATAGCGAGATCCTGTCTCAAAAAGATAACAACAACAAAAAAAAAAGAGTTCAGGCTGGCCTTGAGTTCACTTTGTAGCCCAGGCTGGTCTTGAACTTGCAGTGATCCTCCTGCCTCACTCTCCTGAGTGCTAGAATTACAAGCATTACAAGATTACAGATCTCACTAAATTGCTGTCTAGACTGAGCTTGACCTTGTGATCCTCCTGCCTCAGCCTCCCAAAGTGCTGAAATTACAGACCTTTACTCAGTGTGTTGTTTTCTATGGAACATTTCCCAAGTGTCAAGTGTGCACATAAATTATCTTGTTAAAAATGCTGATTCTGATACTATAGCTCAGGAAGAGGGCCTAAGGTTATACTTTATAGTGTATCTAGGGATGTATGTATAATGATAAAAATCTATTTAAACAAAAAGAAACAATAAACAATATTTAAGAAAGGATATATTTTTCTGTCTGGGGGAAGAAAGTGGATAGAATAGGTGGGTGAAATGATCCTGGTACTTAATGATCTGTACTTACACTGTTGGGTTCATAAATAAACATTATATATAGTAACTTACATGTTACACATGTATTATTTTGCAGCTATAAATACTATATTTAAAAAGACAATGAAAAACGTAACGAAACAAAAATGACCCACAAAGAAGCTAGGTGGCGGCAAAGTCCTAACTAAAAAAAGAATCCATCCGGCAGCGCCACACTCAGATGTGATTTTTACAAATCTGAGTAGTCCAGGCAACGTTAACTTGGTGCTCACTGTCCAAAATTCCACTCCTCGGGCTAATTCCATACAGCCCAGACTGAAGTGTTAGGGCCTGTGCACACAGCTCAAGTTTCTCAGATTCAGTAGATTTCATGAGTGGCGTGCTGGTTTTGTTAAAAATACCTATCTCCAGGGCTGGAGACGTAGTTCGTTAGGACAGCAGTTGCTTAACATGTTCGAGGCTGTAGGTTCAATTCCAGTACCGCAAAAAAATATTTCCAGAGAGCTCCCTAATATATCCGATTTTGTGAACATAGGCAGCGGTCCTGGAATCATCGGATTCTAGGTTTGAGGCCACCCAACTTCCATGGCAAAAGAAATAAATCCTGCCCAGGTTAAGGTCCTGACAGTGGCGGGAGATGGGACTGCACGGCCAGCCCCGGGACCCAGGCTCGAGAAAGGTCTTCACGAGGAAGGTGCTCCAGGGGTCCATTAGCATGTTAATCCCAATGGGAGGTGCAGACAGTTCCTTCCCGGGACTGGCCTCTTCAGCACTTCGGGTTCCTGAGAGTCCCCAAAAGGCAGAGCTCTAAACAAAGTTACTATTGGAGCTCTTGATGCTTTCTCGGTTGCTAGGAAACGCACTAGCCCGTTCCAGAGCCCGCCTCGGGTTTCGCCTCTACCTCCTCCCTCCACGAACAGGAAATAGAAAAGAAACGCGAGATAGGGACGCGAGGGCACGGTCTCCACTTTAGCCAATGGAAGAGAGGGGCGTGGTTAAAGGCCCCATTTTCATTGGTCCAGAATCTCCAGGCACGCCCAGTCCAAGTGCCCTAGCGGAAGACAGACGAGTGACGCCCAGCACTCGTCGGTAACTTTGGGTCGCGCGTTTCCTTAGCGGCTGCTATCATGGTGCGGAAGTTGAAATTCCACGAGCAGAAGCTACTGAAGCAGGTGGATTTCCTAAACTGGGAAGTTGCCGACCACAACCTCCACGAACTACGTGTGCTACGGCGCTACCGGCTACAGCGGCGTGAGGACTACACGAAGTACAACCAGCTGAGCCGGGCGGTGCGCGAGCTGGCGCGGCGACTGCGCGACCTGCCCGAGCGCGACCCGTTCCGCGTGCGCGCCTCCGCCGCGCTGCTGAACAAGCTCTATGCTCTGGGCCTGGTGCCCACACGCGGCTCGCTGGAGCTCTGCGATTTCGTCACAGCCTCGTCCTTCTGCCGCCGCCGCCTGCCTACCGTGCTCCTCAAGCTGCGCATGGCGCAGCATCTCCAGGCTGCTGTTACCTTTGTGGAGCAAGGCCACGTGCGCGTGGGCCCGGATGTGGTGACCGACCCCGCCTTCCTTGTTACGCGCAGCATGGAGGACTTTGTCACCTGGGTCGATTCATCTAAAATCAAGCGACACGTGCTGGAGTACAATGAGGAGCGCGATGACTTTGATCTGGATGCCTAGTAGGTTTCGCTGTTACTCCAGTATCTCTTCAGGATGGGGAGCAGACCTGATGTTGGCGCTCTGAGAGTGCTGTAGACAGGTATCACGCAGTTGGGATTTTCAAGGATTTGGCTCCTCAACTGCAGGTCACAGAGCCGAGGTGGAGAGAGTCACTCCTGTTCTCCGAGAACTGAGTACTAGTAACTAAATAATGGTGCCTTTAGACAGCAGGAAGCCGTTTTGTGCTACTCTGGGGATTGTCAGCCTCCGGTAACAGAAGACGTTTTGGTATAAAAGCAAGAACGTCACTCTTATTTCCGTTATCGTCTTATAGCAGGACCAAAGTCTTCAATTTATTTAACTCAAATACTTGCTTCTGATCGTGAGTAAGCTGTGATCGATGGAAAGTTTGAGCCCAAGTTTCTATTCAAGTGGGTGAGACTTTGGTGTTAAGGGTTCCCCCATTTAAAGGAAACCTTTCCTGATACCAATAAATGGCCCATCTGCTTTGTAAATGCAGCTTTATGTTTGTCTGGTTTTCTTACAGAGGGTCACAACTATAGCTTTTCCCGGATCAGGAACCCTAAGAAGAGTAGTGGAACCAGCAAGTTGACCCCACTGTGGATGAGGTTGGCCACAGGGACCACACGTGGAGACTGCAGAATGTTGCGCAGGGCTGAGCAAATTTGTCCATTTACTAACCCCTTTCTTGGAATGAATGTTTTCGCAAAGCTCTCCTCATCAGGACTTCCTGTTGTTACTCCAGTTCCTTAAATGCTGTCTGAGAGGGCTGAGTGTTTGCTTGCCTAAGGAAATAATCACCTTGCAGCTTGACCTTGGTTAGAAGTGGCCCAGGAGGTTCCTGGAAACATGTTCTTAGAAGTGGTAGAGCCCTGTGTTTGGCACATTGGGAGTCCCTAGAATCAGTACACACACACACACACACACACTCACACTCAAAGAGGAGTAGAAGAAAATGAGAAGAGAGGGTATTGGGAAAATCAGATTTTACCCCAGACTTATTGTTTTTATGCTCTTTTTTTTTTTTTTTTTTTTTTTTTTTCTCTCTCATTACAGGGACTTCTGAGTGCTGGGATTACAGGCATGCACCACCATGCCTAGCATATCTCAGACTTCTATAAACCAAGCATGGTGGTACATGCATATAATCCTAGCACTCTAGGAGGCTGACACAGGAAGATAGCAGATTTAAGCCCAACCAGGTAACAACATTGCAAGACCTTGTTTCACAAATAAAAAAGGGCTGGGAGTATAGCTTAGTGTTAGTGCACTGGGTAAATCCCCTTTACCACAAATAAAAAGATAGAATAGAATGCTGTAGCCAGTGTTAGATGTGACTTTTGCACTTCCTCAAGTGAGGCAGAATTTGGTGTGGAAGTGAACTGGAAATGCTTAAAGAAGAAGTTGCCACTTACTCTTCCCACCATCTGTGTAAGGTAAGTGGTGATACCCATATTTTTCGATTTAGGAAACAAGTGAGACGAGCTCATCCAAAAATGAGTTTAAATCCAGGTTTCTGTGACCTCCAAGGCTGTGTTCTTAGTATTATCTGTCTGCTCACTAGTGGAGAGAGAGAAAGCTCTGACGCCCAGCTGGGCACAGTCTGCCTATTTGAAGGAGTATCCTCAGAGCACCCAGGCATGAGGATCTCTGGGAGGCGGGACACCTCCTCCTGGGCCTCAGTGCTCGCCACACCTGGAAAGGCAAGGCAACTAGATGGGTGCCTTGGGGCAATTGACTGGTAGCTTCAAACATATACAAACATATACAGCTTCATCTTCTCTTGAAGAAACAGTCTAGAATCTTCCTAAAAGAATTAAAAGTACAGCGGGCTGGGTTTGATCCCTGGTATGCTGTGCTGGGCCCCGCCCCCAGGGCCTACTGAGGCAATTGAAATGACATGGTGGCATACTCATGTAATCCCAGCGCTTGGGAGGCTAAAAATAGGAGAATCACTATGAGTTCAGTCTGTGTAGTGATACTCTGTAGACCCTATACTAAACACTTAAAAAAAAAAAATTAAAAGTGAGCCAGATATGGTGGCACACTTGAGAGGCTGAGGCAAGAGGGTTGCCATGAGTTCCAGGCCAGCCTATGATACGTAATGAGTTCAAGGATAGCCTGAACTGCATAGCAAGACCCTGTCTCAAATAAAAAATTAAGCAAAAAGTTACCAAAAGCATGCCACAGTGACACATACATATCCACGTTTATGGCAGCACAATTCACAATAGCTAAATCTTGGGCCTAGTCCATATACTGTCAGCAGATGAGTGGATAAAGAAAATGTGTTTATGTATAAGGATAAATATAAGATGTACTTTGAGGTTATAATTTTTTAAGTGAAATAAGACACACAAGCTTTTTTTGGAGACAGTGTCTCATAGTTCCAGGCTAGCCTTGTGCTCACTTTTGTAGCCCCCCGGCAGGTCTCAAACTCAGTGATCTTCCTGTCTCAACTTCCCAAGTACTGGGATTATAGGCAGTGCTCACCATGCCGCCCAGGTGGGTGGGGGCACGGCATGTGGGGCCTGGGCTCTAACTCAGGACCTTGTGCTTGTCGAATAGTGCTTCTGCATCTGAGCTGTCTCCCCAGCCCCAAGACACACAAATTTAAATATCTTGTTTCTCTTGTGCAAGAAACCCGAAGAGTAGAAAAAGAGCATAATAGAGGATAGATATTGGGAAATAGGAAGCAAACATGTTCAAATGGGAAAGACGGAGTAGAGAGGGAAGGGAAGGAATAAAAAAGGAAAAAAAATGGAAATAAAGCTTTTATAGGGCAACTTACTGGGGACCCTTCCTGTCTCAGGAACTATTTCTACTCATTCTTCATCATTCCCCAACAGATTATCCTACTCTTTTTTTTTTTTTTTTCCTGGCTCAGGCTGCCTGAAGGATGAGTCTGGAACAGCAGGTGGAGCTGGGGATCGATCCCCTCACCTGACTACGTTTCCCCAGGCAAGCACTTAAACAACTGAACTAACCTGCAAGCTCCCAGTTCTACTCTAAAAGTCCATTGCTTCTTGGGGCCGGCAAGATGGTTCAGCAGTCTAAAGTGCCTGCTTAAGAAAGCTTAGGCAATTTCAGGGACCTCGGTTTGATCCCCAGCACCACATGCTGCACCAGCCCCAGCCCCAGGATTGGCTGAGCCAGTCATAATTTTAAAAAAAATGTCGGTTGTTCCTTAAGATACATTATTTTCGGAAACATGAAGTCAGTGCACCTCATAACTAACAGATTGAGAGTTATATATTTTGGGCGAGGGAGATAGCTCAGTAGAATAAGTGCTTGCCTGGCAAGGGCAAGGTCCTGAGTTCAGTCCCCAATACTGGAAAAAAAGAGAGAGAGTTACGTATTTTCTCCTATATCACTCAGATCTTGGTGTAAGACAGCAGCCTCAGTTCCTCTTGTGGGCAGAGAGGGAATGCTGGTGTCATGATCCCAGGCTGTCTCAGATGCTTTAGAAAAGCAGACCCATGCGACTAAGCTTTGCACCTGATGTGACATCTTGTCACTGCGGAGATTGGTTAGTATTGGCACTGCAGCTGCTGCCTTCCAGGAACCTAGGACATCCTAAGCCCTTGGGAAGGTCATCCTACTCTCCTGGCTGTGCCTAGCTGGTGCCCACAAACTGATTTAGGACTTTCTTTGTTCTTAGTCTGTACAATGTTGTATAACCTCTGTTACTTCAAAACATACCACTCAGGGTCACTTGAGTCCTTGTTCCCAGGCTTGGTCACTTCTCTTTGGCCCAGGATAAATGATTGTTTTTTTCTTTTCTTTGAAAAAAAATTGTAAATGGGGAGGAGAAAAAAGGTTGAAGGGAGAGGAGTGGGGGGATGAGGAAAAAAGGATCAAGGTATATTATACACAGATACAAATTCCTGTGATGGATGTGATCAATGTGTATGACAAGTATGTACCAAAAGAAAGAGCAAAAGAAAACTTCATGGTGGGGTACTCCTGTAATGCCAGCACTCAGGAGGCTGGTGATGTAGGATCGCTGTGAGTTTGAGGACATCCTGAACTACATGGTGAGGCCATCTCAAAGACCAAAAAAAAAGGAACAATCTAGACCTAAGGTTTGAGAGGAAAATATAAGATTCTTTTACAAAAGATTGTTTTCTTTTGCAGAAAGATATGAATATGATTTCTTATAAGATTTTTTACAACAATATTCAATGTATCAATTATTATGAATGCACTACTAATGTGATTTGAAACTAAAAAAAAGAAAAGATATTTTTCAAGTATTGGTGATTAAACCCCAGTCCTTTACACCCAGCTCTATCCTCAGCCCTTTGTTTATTTTTTTATGAGTTTTGTTATTGTCGTTTTGTCTTTTTTGAGACAGGGTCTCACTATGCAGTTCAGTCTGAGATTGAGCTCATTTTGTAGCCCAGGCTGATCTCAAACTGGAAACAGTCCTCCTGCCTCAGCCTCCCATGCCAGGGAGGGTTACAGGCAGGCATGCACCACCATGCCAGGCGTTTATTTTTATGTTGTAAAAGCATCTCTTTAAATTGCTAAATTCCTAGCAAACTTGCAATCCTTCTGTTTTAGCTTCTGAAAGTGCTGGGATTGCAAGCATGTACCACCATGACCAGAAGATGGATGATAAACTCAGTAACTGCAAATTTAGGTTTAAAAAAATCAGTTTAGGGCTGTGCATGGTGGTATGTGCCTGTAATCCCAGCACTCTGGAGGCTGAGGCAAGAGGATCACTGTGAGTTTGAGGCCAGCCTGTGCTACACAGACCCTGTCTCGAAACAAACAATTGGGTTTAGGAATGCAATTCAAGTGGTAGAACAATTGTCTAGTATGCACAAGGGCTTGGGTTCAACCACCAGAACTTTAGGGAGGAAAAGAAAAAGAAAGAAAAGCTAAATAAATAAATAGTAAATAAAAAAATATTGATACTGACATTAAAAATTATAGGGGATTAGTTAGATATAATGCCACATGCCTGTAATCACAGCTACTTGAGAATCTTAGGAGGATCACAAGTTTGAGGCCAGCCTGGGCAACTCAAACCCTGTCTCAAAAAATGGGCTGGAGATACTGCTCAACAGTTGAGTGCTTGCCTAGCATGTACAAGGCCCTACTCAATCCCAAACATGGCAAAATAATTTTTTTAAAAAATTACATTAGTTCCCACAAAGTATCTCCTTCATCAGGCCAAAAAAGAAGTATAGAGAATATCTTGAGTGTAGATTGTATAATCTGTTGTTCACCCTTCTCTGTTTTTTTTTTTTTTTTTTTTTTTTTTTTTTTTTTTTTTTTTTTTTTTTTTTTTTTTTTTTTTTTTTTTTTTTTTTTTTTTTTGTGGTACCAGGAATTGAACTCAGGACCTTGTACTTGCCAGGCAGGCACTTATTCCACTGAGCTATCTCCCCGGCCCCTTGTTTGCCTTTGTATGGAGAACTGTGTGCCCTTCCTTGAGCCTCAACACCTAAGAGATCACATATCTCACCTATCACTCACCTGCAGCCAGAGAAAAACAAAAGGAGAAAAAATTTGGCTGTGTGGTGATGTACACCTATAATCCTAGCACTCAGGGAGGCTGAGGCGGGGGATCACAAATTTGAGCCCAGCCTGGGAAATTTAGCATGTTTCAAGACTCTGTCTCAAAAATAGAAAAGGGCTGGGAATGCAAGTCAATGCAAAGGCCCTGGGGTCAGTCCCAGGTACTACTGCACACATATGTGCAAGACCAAGTCCTTCGCCTTGGGAGCAGTGCTGTGATACAATGCACAGCTCCAAGCCTCGTTCTTACCTGAAGCCACACCCTTGCTTCCATCTTTCCTCTTCCCTATCCCGCTTCTCTTATCCCTCAGAGGATTTTTTTTTTTTTTTTTTTTGTCTTTTTGACACAGGGTCTCACTGTGCAGTTCAGGCTCGCCTTAAGCTCACTTTTGAGACCCAGGTGGTCTCGAACTCAACTGATCCTCCTGCCTCAGCCTCCCAAGTGCTGGGATTACAGGCGTGCACCACCACGCCCAGCTCAGAGGATGTTTTGCCTGCCCAGCACTCCCTGGATAAATTGCATGTATTGAAATCCCTGCTTTAGGCTCCATTTCTAGGGAACCAACCTAAAACAGAACAGGACTAGTGTGTAAGATGTGAGGCCCAAGGGAGGTAACAAGCACGACTCCACTACCTCTCGATTTGTGCAAGACAGATAGCCCATTCACCAAAATAAGGGCATCACCTGCCTGGTGAGCTCCAAATGACTGATTGAGGGGTCAGGAGAATCCAAACTGGAAGAGCAGCCAGAGCTGGAACATTGCAGGGAAAGCAGCTGCTGGCCTGCACCATGCCTGAGGCCTGCTGCCTGCCCCTCACCTTCTTCAGTGCTTTCCTGTAAGCAGTGTCATGGTGGAAATCTGGCCAGCTACACTGCCACCAGCTAAGCGGATGAGGCTGAGCAAGCCAGAGGAATAGCTCTGGCAAGGGGAGGTGAGCTCAGGCCTCTGCTAGGGTGATTGGGAAATGTGTGTTTAAATTACATTTTATTGCAGTAAGAAACACATTGCCATTAATCCCTGCCATAATACTCTTAATTGCTTTGAAAACACTTATCCCACTGCTTTCGCCACTTTCTGAAGCAGCTCCTGTCTTTAGTTTTGTTGTCATGGTTGCCTCAATGTTCTGAATTGATTCAAAACATTTACCTTTCATGGTTATTTTCATTTGGGGGAAGAAGAAGTCACCCAGTGCCAGATCTGATGAGTCAAGCAAATGAGGATGCACTGTCATGGTTTTTTAATTTTTATTTTTTAGGGAAGGGTCTGCAGGATGTTCAGGGTCTCACTACTAGATTGGACTTTGTAGTGATCTGCCTGTTTACATCCTCCCAAGAGCTGGGATTACAGGCAGTGCCACCACACTCAGTCTCAACTGCTGTCTCAGTGTGCCCTGGGGCCAGGGCAGGCATGACAGGCCCTGGGATCAAATCCGCAGCCCTTGCGCGTGCTTGCAGGTGCTTTAATCCACTGAGCTATTTGGCCGGCCGCGCTGTCGTGTTTTTACAAATCTTTCCGTTAGTTGGTACTTGGTGGCAAAAGTCATCTTTTTATACTGGGGATAGAACTCAGGACTTTGCACTTGCCAGGCAGGTGCTTATGACTCTGAGCTATATCCTGGGCCCATCACCATATTTTTTTAATCACACCTCATGAAGGAAAACTTTAAGAACTACTTTAGAAAATGGCAAGTGCTACATAGTGGCACACTCCTGTAATCTGAGCACTTGGGAGGCTCAGACAATAAGGTTGCTGTGAGTCCAAGGCCAACCTGGGGTACATAGTGAGATTCTGCCTAAAACAAAAGAAAAAAGTGTAAAGAGCCTATGCTCATCCCACCCTGAATACACTTCATCCTATAGAAAGTGGCAAAGATAGATAAGCATGCTCTAAGCAAGGGGAAGAATTTTGAAGGACATTAAGACAATTTTTTTAAAAAGACAATACGTTTTTGTCGGGCATGGGGGCATACCCCTGTAACCCCAGCACTCTGGGAGGCTGAGGCAGGAGGATCATTATGAGTTTGAGACTGGCTTGGGCTACAAAGTGAGCTCAAGGCCAGCCTGAACTACATATACATAGTGAGACTCTGTCTCAAAAAGACTAAGTAAGTAAATAAATAAATTTTAAAAACTGAAAAAGAATAACATGTCTGATGATATGCCCAGCTAAGTTGGTTGATTGATTGATTGATTGACTGATTGATTTGTAGCAAGAATCAAATTCATGACCTCACACTTGCCAGGCAGGCACTATACCACTGAGCTATATTGCTAGCCCTAAATTTTTATTTTTCTTTATGTATTATTATTTTTGTCCAGAGTCTTGTTCTGTAGTTATACTGTAATCCTCCTACCTCAGGACCCTGAGATCTGAGATTACAGGCCTGCACCACCATACCTGGCCTCCACTTGCTGTTTTTTTGGGATGTTACTCAGGTATGAGTAAAGGACCAGTACTTTTCTGCTGGATCTTTTTTTTTTTAATTTATTTATTTATTTATTTATTTGTTTGCTTGTTGTGTTTGTTTGTTTCTTTTTTATTTATTCATTTTGTGGCTGGCTCAGCCTGCCCTGGTGGTGGCGCTGGCGCAGCATGTGCTGCCGGGGATCGAACTGCAGTCCCCGCTGTTGCCTGAGCCCTCCAAGCAGGCGCTTTAGACCACTGAACCATCTCGCCGGCCCTCTGCTGGATCTTTATGCATGGATTTAAGGGCTTTTTTCTCTATTTCAATTTGTTTTCCTCTGATGTGCTAGGTGTTATGCTTTTCTGTGTAGTTGTGACTATCGACATCCACAACTAATAAAAAACCGTCCATATTTTTTACATCTCTTATTTTTTACAGACCTGTCCTAAGGGGATTTATTTATTTGATACAGGGTCTCGCTATACAGTTGAGACTCGTAGTGATCCTCCTGTCTCAGCCTCCGCAGCACTGGGATTATAGGTGTGTGCCACCATGCCAGGTTTTGCGGCCATCACAGCGTGCCCAGAGTTCTGGGGCCGGCATGGCATGCGTTTCTACCCCCAGTACTTGCACTTGCCAGGCAAATGTAGACTCAGTCCCTATACCAGAGTTTTATGATGATTCCTAAATCTGACGCTGAGCCTGAGGTCTGTGCCAGTTTAATCGCTTTTTAACCTGTGGTTCACCTAGAGCCACCCTTGGGCTGGGTGCTGACCACTTGAGTGGGAAGTGAGCCAAGCACCGATGCTGCCAAGCCACAGGAGGGAAGAGGAACTCCCAGTGCAGTAAAAGGACCATGATCAATTGCAAAGGCGAATAGGGAGGAAACGTCTGATAGTTTGAAACTTGGGGTGTAGCATGGGTAACTGAGGCCACCCGCACTGATCTTATGAAAGCACGTGCACAGGGAAGCAGGGGACGCTGGGGATGGAGAGCCCAGAACAACCAGCCATGAGATCTGTTGGTGAAAGTAGCCCTGAATGTGAGGCCTAGGCCTGGCCAAGCTGTGCCCGCTGGAGTGTCTGAGACATCGCCAAAACTGGTCTCCCCAGCAAAAGACAGGAAAAGCCCCACCCTTGGGGGGCGGAAGTAGTGGCCAGGATCGACCTACTTCCCAGCATGCTCTGTGGCCAGAGAAGCCGGAAACTGCCGAGCGAGGTTTCCCGACAGGGGTGGGCCGAGCTCTCCTCATGTAGTTGATTGGGCATTTTCTTAAACCGGGCAGCTGATTGGTCGATTCCCATAGGCGGTGGCGGCGGGCACAACTGTTTTCTCTGCCCGGTGAGTCCAGAGTTAGAATGCGGGCCCCGCGGATACCCTTGGTTTGTACCGCGGCCTCGGGTTATGATTCCCTCCCACTCGTCACCCAAGCCTCCTAGGGTGTCTCCTTGAGGAACAGAGCCAGGCTAGGCCTCTCCTTTGCGGCCTCGTCTTCTTGGCAGTCTTGCCAGAACCCCAGCAGGACACGTGGAACCGGGAGGGAGGCGGAGAAGACCTGGCCGCTAGGAAAGGGCAGGGATGGGGGAGAGACGACTGTAGAGTGGTGCCTGGTCCCGGAGGAGGGGTCCTGCAGGTGGGGCGTTAGGGTTGGAGGGTGTTATGTGTGGGGGTGACTACCTGGCTAAGGTCTGAACCCTGAGGGACAGTTGTGTCCTAGGGGTGACAGCAGGAGCCAACCGAACCTACCCTAAGGAAAGGCCAGAGAGCCGCCCCTAGGTCAGGACGGCTGTGGTTCTTGGCAGACCTGAAGGTAACACTAACATGAAACATGATAAAGCCTAATAAAGTTGTTTGGATTTGGTCTTTAGGTTGATGAACTGGGAATAATTTGTAAAACTTTTATTAGCCTGGTATGGTGGTGCAAGCCTGCTATCCCAGCACTTGGGAGGCTGAGGCAGAAGGATCACTGCAAGTTGAAGAGTTGAAGGCCGTTCTGGGGTACATAGTGAGTTGAAGGCAAGCCAGGACTGTTTAGTGAGACCTGTCTTAGGTAGATAGATGGACAGATGGACTGTTGGGGACAGAGCTCATTGCAAAGGTCTGTGGTTCAACCTTGTTATTGAGGAAGTTTTTCGATGTGCACAAAAAGTACAGGAAAGTAGAACAAAACATAATGCCATTATAGGTACTTTGTATGGCATCCCATTACAGATTCCCCTAGGGGCCTCAACATTATCCACCCAAGTGGTCGCTTCTGGTTGCATTATAGATTTTTTTGTTTGCTTTTGCAGAACCAGGGATCAAACTCAGGACTTTGCACTTGCCAGGCAGGCATTTGTGCCCCTGAGCTATCTCCCTGGCCCTTGCATTATAGATTTTAAACACCCTTCAAATTCACATTAATGACTTGTTGATCTTACCAACTAAAGATCCCTTCATGTTTTTATTTTTTTTATTTATTTATTTATTTATTTATTTATTTATTTATGGCTCAGCCTGCCCTGGAGGAGGGGCTGGTGCAGCATGTGGTGGTGGGGATTGAACTTCAGTCGATGTAGTTGCCTAAACTTTCTTAAGCAGGTGCTTTAAACCGCTGAACCATCTCTCCAGTCCTCCCTTCATGTTTAAAGAGTGGAAACTAACTTTTTTTTTTTTCTGTCTTTTGAGACAAAAGTGCAGGCAGTTTAGGCTGGCCTTGAGCTCATTTTTGTAGCCCAGGCTGGGCTCGAACTCACACTGATCCTCCTGCCTCAGCCTCCCAAGTGCTGGGATTACAGGTGTGCACCACTATGCCTGGCCCATTGGAAATTAATTTTTGCGAAGTGAAGTGTTCTCTAGGACAGTTGCACAGCAGTTTGAGTGGAACACTACTGAACTGTACACTTAAAAATAAGTAAGTTGGGCCAGGCTTTCCCAACTACCATACTGAGGGGTTGACTCAGATGATTGTAAGTTTCAGCCCAGCCTGGGTAATTTTAGCAAGCTGCTCTCAAAATCAGAAAACAAACAGAGCAGAACCCATGTCTGATGACAAACACCTGTAATCACAATATTCAGAAGGCTGATACAGGAGGGTTCAGAGTTCCAGGCCATCTGGGGATACATTAGACCCTGTCTCAGTGGTAGAATATTCCTTGGTTCAAATACCAGAACTGGAAAAACACCAAAACCATACGTATTTCATATGTACTTAACCCTTTTTTGTTATGCGGTACTGAAGATCCAACTTGGGGCTCCATTATTCTAGGCAAGTGCTATAGGACAATTATGTTCCTAGCCCCCTTAATCACTTTTTTTTTTTTTTAATGAAAGACACTTATTTGTAAAGAGGGAGAAAGGGGAAAATACATAGAAAAAAATCAAGGTAAGGCTCTTTGGAAAAATGGAGGACCTGTTGACCCTTTGTTTTTCTGTTTTTCATACCTTATTTTTTAATTTAAATTTTTTTAAAAAAATTTATGTATTTGGTACAAGGTCTCCTACACAGTTGAGACTTGTAGTGATTCTCCTGTCTCGGCCGCCTCAGAGCTGGGATTACAGTGTGCACTACCATGTCCAGTTTTTGGCCGGCAGTGTGCATCCAGGGCAGGGCCAGTTTGGCATGGGATACCAGGGATTGAGCCCACGTCCTTGAGCTTGCCAGGCAGGTGCTTAGACGGCTAAGCTATCTCCCCTGCCCATACCCATTTATTTTTTATTTTTTAACCACAATTTTTAAAAATTTCAAATTAAAAAAATAATTTTCAAATTAAGAAAAACCTCTGACTTTCAGTGTGTAATGAAAGATAACTCATTGGCTGAGTGGAGGTCTTTGGAATTGTATTTAAACTATGGAGACTCTGGGATGAGCCTGTTAACTCTGGTGTCCTGGGACCTGACCCTGCCACAGATCTAGGCTAGAAGGGAGAGTTGATCTAGCCCAGCTGTAGGACTTCTGAGCGTGCGTTTCTTCCAGTCCAAAACATGTCTTTAACCCAGAGAGAGTGCCTGTGCCACCTTGTGCCTTCACACACAGCATGGTGAACTATGACTTCACTCCTTTCTATACCCCCATTTGGGGCCTCCGGGTGGTCTGTCTCCTGAAGACATCTGCTTCCTTTCTGTCTCATGTACCACACGTAAGTCTTCCTGCATCTGGAGCCCCAGTTTTCCCTGTTAGATAGTGTTCCACACCCCAGTCTTCAAGTGAGCCTCAAAAGGCAGCCCTGGAACCTGCTCTCCCCCTCCCCGCCATTACTGGTGGACAATGAGACAATAACTGTTGAGTTTGGAGATTTTGGCACTCGGTGTGAGGGGCAGTGTATGGGTGTGTGGGGGTGTACGTGTGTTGTGTACCTGTGTTGGTACATATATATGACATATCTTAATTCTTTTATGTCCCCTTCCCATCCTCCTTCACCCTCTCTCATCTCTTAGCTATCTTAGCATTTGCAAAAGATCTATGTCACTGTTTTTTAGTCTTTTATTTTACTCTTCATTTGGGTTTGTGGTATGACAGAAACCATGTACTGAACTTTCACATCTGATTTCACTTAACATTATGGTCTGGTCTCAAGATACATCCATTTTCATTAAATGACTCAAATTCATCTTTCTTTATAGCAGAACAATACTCTATTCATGCATACTCCATGTGCATAAAACCACATTTTTTTTTTTTTGCTTTCCTTTTTATTTTTTTTTTTTCTTTTAATAAAAAATAAAAATGTGGGGCTAGGGAGATAGCTCCGTGGCACAAGTGCCTGCCTGGCAAGTGCAAGGTTGTGAGTTTGAACCCCAGTCCCGCAAAAAAAAAAAAAAAAGACATTTTCAAAAACATGAGTAGTACATTCCCAGTAATTGATACAATACATATTGTTATCCTCATAGTAGTTATACAGAGCACAGGATGTAGATATGATAATTTTTGTGATCATTGCTGGTACAAAAACTTTCTTCTCATGGAATTAAGAGAAAGTAGTTGTATACATAGTCCAGTGTTCCATAATAGCAGTGGGTTATTGGCAGAACTGGCAACGTTGGAAGCTATTGATTCAAGCCTTTTACAGCTCAGCATA
>PVKN010001067.1:0-57984 GCA_004027915.1 Capromys pilorides | reverse complement strand
CAGTTTCAAAACATGTTAGTAGTACATTTCCAGTATTTGATACAATGCATATTGTTGTCCTCCTAGTAGTTATACAGAGCACAGGGTGTAGACGTGATAATTTTTCTAATCATTATTTGTACAAAAAAATTTTTTCTCATTGAACTAAGAGAAAGTAGTTGTACACATAATCCAATTTTCCATAATCACAGTGGGTTATTGGCAAAACTGGCATTGATGGAAGCTGTTGATTTAAGCCTTTTACAACTTAGCATACTAATCTAGCTTTACATTTTATGCTTCGTGGTTAAACTTTTCTACTGGGTGGTTAAGGGCAAGTTAAAGCAAGACCTGTATAGCAAAACATGGAACTTTCGTATCACCCAAGGTCAGTCACATTCCCTCAGGGTCTACTTTAAGACTCTGGAGTAGCCGCATTCCACCAAGCTTCCTTGCCCAGAGAGAACCAGTGTGGACCAGTGGGGCTCAGGGCCCCAGCTCAGGGCTTCCAATGCCGAGCTCGACTGCTTCAGTTCCGGCAGTGCGCGGGAACCAAGACACTGCACTTGCTGCTGCCCCCAGTTTACAAATCACAGTGAAAATGACAGGAGCCTGTCACAGGCCCACTTGTGTCGCTTCCCCAAAGCCTATGTGGCCCCCCATTGTGCTTCTGCTCTTCAGTTTATGCAGGTTGCAGAGCCTGTAGGTGTCCCATGCCCTTGCTCCCTGGTGACGATCTCGCGGATGTCCAAAACGAGGAAGTTGGCCAAAGACAAAACAACATGAAAGGAAGGGAAAAAAGCGAGGCTGGTGGTGCGCTCTGCATCTTGGGCCAGTGCCCGTGGAGCGTGGACCCAGCACGACTGTGCTGAGCCGTGATGGAGAAGCACGTGGAGACACGTTGTACTTGCTTGCTCGCTGCAATGGAAACAGCCACGGTGTCTCGGAAGGAATGCCACCAATACTTCCACAGTCGAGTCGCAAGACGTCTCCTAGGTGCCCGTGACACTGAACCCGTGGCAGCTGAAACAGAAAGGCCCACCACCGACACACCCAGTCTGTCTTGTAAGTTGTAAAAGAGAGACAAGAGCTTTTAAAAGACTCTTAATGATTTGTTTTTGTCACAAAACAACCCTCAAGGTACCTAATGTTGTACTTTACAGCAACCCAACTAAATATTAATTTTCATTTCATTTGATCTTCATTTTTTATAAAGGCATGTAAACGATAGTAAGAGTTACTATTCTGATGAGTATATTCAAAGATAATGGAAAGATCATGTTTCCCCTCACTGAGTTTTCATTTTATTTATTTATTTATTTATTTATTTATTTATTTATTTATTTGATACTGGGTCCCACTGCGCAACTTGGACTCATAGTGGTCCTCCTGTCTCAGCCTCCCCACTGCTGCAGTTATAGGTAAGGGCCACCACAGCCAGCCTCAGTGCCCGGCACTGTGTGCCCAGGTTCCAGGGCTGACATGGCATGCAGTACAGGGGACTGAAGCTGGGTCCTCGAGCTTGCCAGGCAGGTGCTTAGACCACTCAGCTACCTCCCAGGCCCCTGCCCCCATGGACTATTACCACCACTCTGCGTGGCTTCCATATCTTCCTTCCTTTCTGTGACATCGGAGCACCCCGCCATGTGAGGACTACCTGCGATCTGGTGGAGTCTTCGGGGAAACAACGAGAAGGAAACAAAGCACAACACGGAGGCTTCCTAGCTCGCCATTTCTGCGGCTCTTCTGGCTTCTGCATGGAAGGCTGTGTCCGCCTGGCACTGGCTCCCGGCCTTCCTCCCTCGCGTGATGGGTCTAGTGGGAGGCGCTCTCTCAGCCTCACATTACCTAAGCGTACCTGTGGTTCCCTCTCGCTTTGTAAGGACGCCGTTACGGACCTAAGGTTCTAGACTAAGAGCTGCAGCTTCCTCCGGCACTCGAAGGCCTTGGCACTCTGAAGGCCTTGTTCCGTTGTTTCCCGGCTTCCCACATTTCTGATGAGTCAGCAACAAGTCCAGCCGTTCCCCTGTCCTTCCAGCTGCACCCCCGCTGCCCTGAGGCCCTGCATGGGTTCCCCTGCATTGTAGCAGGGCGTCTCTGATGCGTCTGGTTCAGTTGTCCTTCTGTGGCTGTGGACACGCTTGTTGGAGCGTTGTCTTCCATCAAGTTCGGCAAGGATCCAGTTCCTGCATCTCTAAATTTTGCTTCCCCACTCCTGTTCTCTTATCCTGCGTACACTGATTTTATGTATGTTAGAATACATCGTTCCACAGGTTCCCCGAGGCTTTGTTCATCTGTCTTCACTTTTGAATACTTTTTAAAATTAGATCATTTTTACTGATACTTTCTGAAGTTTATTGACTCTTCTGTCATTGTAACAATTGAAAAAAAAGCAGATATTTCACTTTTTGCTTCTAGAACTTTCCCTTTTAAAATTATTATTTATCTGATGGAAATCTCCCTCTTTTCTCATTTAAAGTACATTTTCCCTGAACTTTTAAAAATTCTTTGAACATATTTATAAAAGCTGCCCTAACATGGATGTTAAATCCAATGTCTAGATCCCTTGAAGGTATGTTTCCTTTCATGGGTTTTTCTTCTAGAACGTGAGCCATGTTTCCCCATATCTGTGCATGTTTAGGAATTTCTTACAGTTTAGCAGGCATTGTGGATGGTCCATTAGCATGCCTGGTTTCTGAAACAGTTTTCTGAAAGGTGATGATGTGCATTCTAGAAGGTACGATTCCCTCACTGACCAATTATCTTAAGCCTAGATGGTCTCGACAATGTGACGTATTGAAATTTTGTGGGAAGCCCAAGATTTTTCCAAGTCCTTCTAGCCCAGCGATCCTCCCACACAAGTTCCCTCTCCCCAAGGCCTGCGTCAGGTTTTCTGCTCAGGTGTGGTGGTGGAAAACTTGGAGTGCTCACCCTGGGGCGAGGCCCTGACTCCTCGGCACAGCCTCAGGGTGCTCCGGGGTGCTGCTGCGCAGCTGGCGGTGCTCCGGGGGGCTGAGCTTTGGCGCCGCTGTGTGCTCAGCACTGCAGGGCCACCAGGAGGGCCTCCTCTCTTGCGAGCCTCATTTTTCCCTCGCTGCCAGACACATCCTCTAGGGTGAATTCTGGGAAACCCTTGACTAGAGTCAGGCCTCTTCCTCTCCCTCCCAGAAGGGGCTCCTTGCTCTGCAGACACCTTCCTCCTCTGCTCCACATGGTACTCAGCGTTAGATTAGGCTGACGTTGGGAGATTATCCCAAAGTGGACTGGAGAGGGGGCTCGCTTCCCAAATTGCCTTCGCTCAAAGATGGAGGCCTGGGACCACCCTCCGTCCAGTGCCCCAAATAAGTGTATTTCACTTCATTTCACTTTTATGGCTAACTAAGAAGGTCAGGTCAGTCCACAGCCAATCGATACGCCTTACTCAGAGGTGGAGCCTCCCATTCCACTGGACTTGAGCCATAGCTTGCGGTCGAGGCAGACAGGGGTGCTAACCGACCTGGTCCTGGCCCCAGGGAGTGGCCTCCAGGGTGGGCTCCTGATGCCTGGCCCTTCCACCTCTGCTCAGGCTGACTCTGTCTCTGTCCACCTGGTGCTCAGTCTGAGACCTGTCCTGTTTACAAGCACAAGTGTGGCTCACCCTGGGCCAGAGTGGGTGGGAGAGCAAAGGTGGGCTTTCCTGGACTCCACCCTGTGGTCAGTTTCATGACCCGTGGGCATGCCACACCCGAGGCGATGAAATGAATAAAAATGAGCAAAGCCGCCTCTTCTTGGCTCTCAGAGGCGCATTATCTGCCTTTTCAGTGGTTCTGAAATGCAAATGTATCTTACAATACAAGTTTAAATTTTCTTTTGCTTTCATAAAGACCTAATATAAAATTGATGCTTCACCTTAAAATCAATGGAATTTATCACCATGAATGGTATTTATAGGCATCTAGTAATCTGCATTCTACTCAATTTCTATTGCTTTTGAGCTTAAAATTCGGAAGATTTTTCCCATCTAATGTTACTAGAAATTGCCTCCTTTCTTCACAGAAAACAATAGGAAATTAGTCCCTCCCCTCCCTAATGGTTTGAAGGATACCATCAAGAGAGATATCCCCAAGTGGCTTTGAACAGTTAAGTGTATCCACAATTAAGATCCCAAAGTAGGACTTCCTGGGTTTCATTAAGTGCAGGACCAGGCCTGCCAATGGAGAGGCTGATAAGAGGTGGGTGGGCGAAGTGAAGTCCTCCGGGAGAGCAGGAGAATGACCAGAGCGCCCCTGACAGTGGAAGACCTGGAGGCTGACGTGAAGCACTAGGATTTCACTTCCACATCCATGACCCTATCATCAGATATACCCCGAGCCAAACACAGACTGGCTCAGATTAAGAGAGTTTATTACGAAAAGTTAATTACGGGAATATAGTTCGCCCACCCTAGGAGAACATTCCCTATCACACTGCCATTTCTTGGCTAAGGGAAAAAATACCTCTCCTCTCCTGACATGTTTATCTGGTGTGCCTGAGCTAATTATTTCTGTCTGTGTGCTTGGTTTAGCTCCTAAAATTGATAGATTGTTATCACGTCCTCTGGAAGTGACACACATCAACATGTACAGCTGTGTGCCAGGAAGAAAACAATTTTTAAAGTCTTCACCTGCGCAGTTAGGTGGCAATGGTAGGTCTAAGACCAGCTCAGAACATGCCAGCAAGGGTTAAGACTCCACACAGACGGCAGCCACACAAAGTAACACGTGGGCAGCGCGCAAGGACGTACACATCCTATGGGTGTGGAGCGAGTTTCCCGATGACGTCATCAACCCGGTCTCTTAGCTCAGCTCTAAGATGTTCTATCTCTAATTTTTGTTTGTGTCAGTTTCAGAATTTAATAACACTTTCCCCCTTCTTCTACATCTTCTAATCTGAACCCTTGAGACATTTGGCAGCTAGCAGGACAGATAAGTTGCATTCCTGCTGTGCTGACAAAGTTAGGACACTGTATTTTTACTGAAATTTTAAATCTGGCACAGAAACTCAGGACAAAATATTATGGGGCAAGGGGACTTCATTCAAAGTCCTGGCTTCTTATTCATCCCTCAGTGGGCGCCTTGACTTACTACCATTCAGAGCAGGAGCTACTGACGGAAAATAGCAGGGTTAGACTGTGAACTGAACCTTCCCACCACTGGCCCTTGGTTGTGAGGCCCTCTTGTCATTTTCGTTGTTCGTCTCCAAGAATCACACCCACGTGGGCTCCGCCGGGATCCAGAGTGATAGATGGGGATATGTCAACATTAGCTGGGGACCTGGGCACGCTGCACACTCCATGTCTCCTACAGATGCTTCCAGACCCTCAAAACATAAGATTTCTGATGCTTTGTCTTGTAAAAATGAAATGGAATCGTGGCGTGCAAAGGGTTGGTTGAATAAAGGAGGCGGCTGCGGAGAAACCTGTGGGAGCAGCGACAACTCTCACTCCTGCTGTCCTACCGCTGGGTTCCGTGTCCCACGTGTTCTGTTTTCTAGTCTCAGAGACCTGGAGTCCCTACAGCTCCTAGTCCCTAAACAGCAAGCTCCCTTCATTCCCCTGGCAGATATTCTCTCATACATTTGCAGGCTAAACCGAAAGGGGAAAACTTTCCAGAACATGAACCCCAGACTGAAACACCTAAGTCAGACTGTGGCTGGTGGGAGCCCACGGTTCAGCTTGGCCAAGTTCGCTGCTCAGAAAGCCGGACCTTTGCATGGCGTGGTGGCTGCTCGCAGGGGCTTTGGCCACAGTAAGCAGCTCCAGCCAAGTGCACTGAAAAGGGACGCAGGCCCGGCGGGGTCTCGCCTGCCCGTGGGAGACTAGGAAGGGAACTGCCTGCTGACAGGGCACTGTCTGCTTAGAGACCGAGAAGCACGCAGTGTGCAGGGAGCAATGTGGGCAGGACGCCCGGCGCGCTCCCAGCTCTGGGGGCCTTGCCGCATGGTGATGGCACGCGTGAGGCGGCACGGGACGACTGCGGCGCGGTTCTCAGAGACGCTGCAGAACCCTGAGGGCCGGTGACCCGGCAGGCGCAGGCCACACCCGGCGGAAGCTGGGCTGGCCTGGCTCCTAGAGGCTGGAGGCCTGGTGCGGGGCCGCCGTGGGGCCACATCAGGGGTGTCGCTACTGTGAAGCCTTCGAAGTCAGACAGTAGCCTGCATGGGAGCTGCTGCTGGCGTCGCAGCGAAGATGCGGATTAGGAGCTACTTGTAAGAGATTTATCTATTATGCATTTTTTAGTTTCTGAAGAGAACAAAACATATTTTTAAAAATCTTTACAGAAAAACCATACAGAATTTCACCAAACAAAATAATAAGAATTTGACAATGTTTTTTACATTGTATAATGTTGTTTTCAAATTAGTGGTTTAGATTACCAGATATAAGCTGGCAAAAATGGGTAAAAATAAAAAAAAAGTCATAAGAAATTTTAAAAAAATAAAAATAAAATGGACATTAACTGTTCCTTTCAGTAGATCTGCAGAAATCGGCAGTACAGTTACGGAAGCTGTCCTGTGTCCACACACGCGCGCGTCTGTTCCCGCCCTTCTTTCTCTCTCTTGTCCCCTTCCTCATCCCAGCTTTTCCTTCCCTCTGAACAAATTCCTTCCTTTCCACAGTAGCTGTTGCACCTTTCGGATTTTATTGACTTTTTCAGGCTCTGACACTAGCGGGACAGAAGGACACCTACATGGCAGCCATTACAAATGAAAAGCTATGGAGGAAGACGACCGAAGGCCGCGCGATCCCGTGGCTCCGTCGCGCCTTTCTGGACACCTGCGGCCCTCGGGGTGCTGCCCAGGGACGGCAGGGCCACTCCCAAGTCCAGGTCCTCCAGGCCTGCAGAAAATGCGGCTTTCCACGAAGCCAGCCGGAGCCCGCTGAGTGCGCCTTGTCTTGCCTGTCTCCAGAGTCTCAATATCCGTCAAAAACTACTTTCTTCACTTTTGTGCAAGTTATTGCTCTCAGAAAATGGAAGCCTGGCATTTCTCCAGCAGGAAGTGGCGCCGAGATCGCCTCTGGCTTGCTTCCTCCTCAGCGGCACGGGGGCTGCCTCCCGCCCCCGCTGCAGGGTGGAGTCCTCGGGCCGCCGGGACGCAGCCCTCAGGGAGGACGGGCGCCCGACTCTCAGTACCCGAGGCCAACAATACAAGCTCTCCTGTCAGAAACTTATGGTAAATTCGAAGCAAAGGAAACATGTTATCATCTTTTTTCCTTTTTTAAAAAACTGCTACTTCTAGTGAGAATATTACATTTCAATTTATGGTATTTTTTATTTTCGAAGGACTTCTAAATAAATATTAGAACTCTCCAAACATCTACCAACTGCGGTAAAGACCACTATGAATCCAGCATGAATTAATGGGACGGCTGAATTCTACAGTACATTTGCAGAAAAGCAATGCCATTGAAAGAACAAATCCAACTGAAGCAGTGGTTAGGAGATGCTGCCTGCTGGTGGGAAGCAGCAGCCCTGGCTTGCTTGCGAGGAGTTGCTGACTCAAGGCCCGGGTCAGAAGACCAAGTTCTGCCTGCAGTGGACATGCTTGGTGGTCACAGCTGGGGCCCACTCCAAGGCGTGGCCGACGTGGTGGCCACTGCCACCGAGCAGGGCCAAGCACACCCCAGATGCCCTCTCTGCTTTGCCCTCACCACAATTCCAGCTGCCCACAGCTGAGGGCCTTGCTTAGTGCTTAGAGCGCCTGCCACTCCTGCTCCAAGCGTCACGAGTCCAGATAGCTAGAAAGTGACATCCGTATGGCGTCAGTACAGCTGCGGCATCACACTAGGAGGAAACAGCCGAGGAGAGGCAGCGTGTCGCCAGAGCCTGGGACTGCTTTGCTGCTCGGGAGGGCCTCTGAGTCGAGCCTCTCTTTTGCCTCAACCTGAACAGCACTGCTGCAGAGCACAGGAATATACGGCTGTGTCTCCGCTGACATGGATCTTTGTGGAGGATGACTACCAAATGGAATGCAATTTTTAATGCCTTCTGTTTCAGTTAATCATCAGTCCAGTGAAGTTGTTACCTTTATCCCAATATTGTACATAGAGAAACTGATGCTCAAAGATGTTAGGAGCATTCCAAGCTCATGGCTAATGGACAGGAGGACAAGGGTTTAAATGTATATCTGATGGGACACCATGTGGCCTCAGCCATTCACTGACCATGCCCCTAAAGAAGTATTTGTAATTAGTACACAAATGGCTCCTAGAGCAATATTTCTAGAGAGCCTTGTGGGGCATGGACAAGTTATTTTCTTGCAAGAAGTAAAACTCCTTCCCAGGAATTGCTTTTAAGAAGAATTATAAATTCAAGATCCCAGGGCCAGCCAAATAGCTCATGGGATTAAGGCACCTGCAGGCAGGCACAGGGGCTGGGGGGTTTGATCCCCAGGCCTGCTGCACCAGCCCTGCCACTGAGACAGCAATTGAGACTGGGTATGGTGGTGCCTGCCTGTAATCCCAGCTCTTGGGAGGCTGTAAACAGGCGGATCACTAGGAGTTTGATGGAGTAGTGAGACCTTGAATACCCTGTAGACCCTTCCCTAAAGAAAAAAATAATTCAAGATCCCACAGCCTGCAGGTAGGAAGTGTAAGAGTGTAAGAGTACAAACAAGGCCTGGTAAAAGCCCACAGGTAGCTCTGGGCCTAGGCAGGGGGGCAGGCTGCCCCCCGCTCCGTAATGACCGCTTGCTGACGCTTAGTGACATGTTTCTGATATCTCCTTATTATTCATCAGTCTAACTTTTCAAGTGATGAAGGTACACAATCATCATGCAAGCATTTTCCAGTGTGCACATCAAAGTGTAAGCCTCAGGCTAGAGTCTTGAGCATACCTGACTGGGTTGGGGTCCAATCAGGCAAGAGAGTTTTCCAAGTTAACCGGGAACGACGACACTAGGTAGGTGAGTATAGGATGGTGGCCCGGTTTTGGCTGCCTGACAGAGGAGGCACGTCAGCCAGGTGACCCTAGTCACGACACGTGCAACCAGGCTCAGGAGAGGAGAGGCTGGGTCTCTGGTGGTGGCACTGGACCAGAGCCAAGCATACTTCAGCCTGGACGGGAGGAGGTGGATCATGGCAGCAGCAGAAGCTGTGATGTGCATCATTTTCTGAATAATGAAAAAGTCTTTAGAGGATCTTAGCAAGACTGCTTATACATGTAAGAAATGAGCAACTTCTTTTTAAAAAATGTATTTAGTACAGGGTCTACTGGGCCTCACTGCATAGATTGGACTCATAGCAATTCTCCTGTTCTCAGCCTCCTGAGTGCTGGGATTACAGGTGCATGCCACCACGCCCAGACTCAGTTGCTCTCTCAGCCGCTCCTGGGGCAGAACCGGCACAGCATGCATGGGATCTAACCTGCTTAAGCAGGTGCAAGCAGCTTTTTTGTAAGATCAAAGAGACATCCAAGTAGTGTTTGTAACTTCACCCTATCTCTGTGGACCAGGCTGCCAGCTCCTCAAAAAGTTGAACGTAAAGGTGCCACAAGACCAGTAATTCACCAGCAGTGAGTGCCCCACCCCCCCAAATTAAAAAATGGATCCAGACAAAGGCAAGTCTGTAAGTATCAACAGCAGTGCTCTTTACGATAGCAAAGCAGCACAGGCATCTCCTGTGGTTCCCGGCAGGTGAGTGAGCAAATGCAGTGTGGCATGGCCATACGGCTGATGTGATGTAGGGGACAATGATCCTAGCAGGGCACGTGGCCCCAACACATGCTACAGAATGGATGGGCCTTGGGAACATTGGCTAAGTGGAGGAAACCATTCCCAAGCAACCAGGAATTACCTGGTGCCATTTACATCAGCAACCCAGCATTACGCTTAAGCAAACAGATGGGAAGGAGGGCGGCGCTGTATGGTGCTGGGCAAGATGGGAAAGGGAGTTAGCCAGGTCTCTCCAGACATGATGAAAATCTTCCTCTCTTCCTCCTCCTGCTCCTCTTCCTCCTCCTCCTCCTGCTCCTCCTTCTCTCTCTCTTTTTTCTTTGTTTTTTGTCTTTTTGAGTCAGGGTCTCACTATGCAGTTCAGGCTGACCTTGTACTCCCTTTGTAGCCCAGGCTGGTCCTGTCTCAGCTTCTGAGTGCTAGGATTTCAGGTGTGCCCCACCATGCCCAATAAGAATGGTCTTCTAAAGGGACTGCAGCAACGGCTACTTTTCTGTACCTGTCAAATGAGACACTGCATTTATACCTCATTGCATCTCAGTGAAGCTGGTCTTCAGGATGGGCGTCGCTTCCCTCAGCCTGTGGACTCCGCTCCATCCCAGGCAGACCTGCGCTCTTCCCTCAGGCCTGGCTACCAGCCGGTGATGTGCTTGGGTGACACCTTTCTTTCAAGGATGTCAAGTTGTTTGCAAATACTAATTAAGCCTGTGCTGCTGGCAGATTGGTAAATATTGTTTTACTGATCACAAACATTCAAACAAAGCTGCTCTGGAGATTCCCGCATCAAGGCATGGGATGTAGCCTGCTTCCTCGGGCTCCCTGCCCCAGAGCTCTGATGAGGAGGAAACTCCAGCTTTGCTGCATGTCTGCTCTGTATCTCCAGTTGTCACAGGACTCGCTGTGAGGACCTCGTCACTAACAAGCCCTCAGGTTTCAACTCGCGCATCTGCTCAGGAAATGAGAACCGTGGCTGCTGCACGTGGTAGAGGAGGTAGACCAGAAAGCCTGTACATGTCCAGCACTGTCCTTGCTTCCAAGCAGCAGAGAGGGACCCTAATTAGCCTAAGGAGCAAAAAGACCCCTCAGAGGGACCTGTGTATCACCCACAGTCTGTGGGAAGTCAGGGACGAGCGAGGGGCCTGAGAGCACAGAGCCAGACCACCACACCCCTGCCCGAGTCCCGCTCAGAGCCACCGCAGATAGTGTGCCCAGGAACACTGGGGCCAGCTTTTATCCCAGCTGTCAGCCCTCTGATTGATCTTGGTGGTCTCTGTATGTTCATTTAGCGTCAGAGTTGTAAGAGTCAAAGGCAGGCCTAGAACTTCTTTGTGAGACCAAAGAGATGTCGAAATGGTGCGACTGTGACTTGTGCAGCTGTGGATGCGTCCAGCTCTCTGGACTCACAGCATTGCGTGCTCCGCTGCGTGCGCCGGCCAAGCGCAGAGCCAAGGCCACTGTCCTCGGCGTGTGGGGAGCGATGTGGGTCCACCCTGCCGGGCGCCCCCAAGCAGGAGCGCACAACTTTGGGCGGCACAGACCTTCCAAGTGTGGCGGTCTCTCTGTGGGGTGCGGGTTTTACGCAGCCCACTACCACACACCAGGCCCGGGCCTGCGTGCGGCCTTATGCAGCCCACTTACTCACTCCAGGCACCTGCACAAGGTGTAGAGAAGCTGGCATGCTCTCGGGCTCCAGCCGCTCTGGTTAGCAGGGAAAGGTCCAAGAATGGCCCCACGAAAGGGGCACGCCAGGTGCCTCTCTGAACCTTCGGCCTCCAGCAGAGGTGAGGGCTTCTTGCAAGGTCACCTGCACCCTTTCGTGGACTGGCCAGAATCCAAATCTTAGCTTTGATTCTCCCTAGCTTGTAAATTACATGGTTTTCTTTTTCCTATTAAGTATGTTCTGAAGGCATAAATAACCATCTAACTGCCTGTCACTTAAATCAGTTAAAATGAGAGTAGATTTATTGCTCTTAATGAAAACGATTTTTATTATAGCAAGAATACAATCCACATCGTGGAGATGGGTCCTGCTTGTCACAGTGCTACCAAATCCTGGTGCCTCCTTGTGCTGCTGTTTAGTAATTCCCCAGCTTGTTTACCAGCTGTGCCCTGGCCACCTGCCACATGCCAAGCCTCTTTCTGGGCACCAAGGATGCACGATACATGAGACGGTATCTGCTCACATCCTAGGGGCCGGTAGACAGTAGACCAGGCGGCGAGCACTGTAGAAAAGCAGCACAGAGCGCAGGCTGCAGAGCACTGAGCTGGACGCGCGCTGCTCTAAGCAGAGTAGGGGAACACGTGGGCCAAGACCTCGACAGCGCTTAGTTTGGAGGAGCAAGGAGGACAGAGGCTGGTGGTGTGCAGCGGCAGGGGCAGGCGTGGCAGTTTCCTTGACTGAGTCGGGTCAAAGGTTTCTGAGAAGTGGAAGTCTGACCGTGGAAATGCCTCTGGCAGTGCCCTAATGGGCTCCTTAAGCCTGGAATGCAGCCTATCCCCCATTTTCCCCCCCCCCACCCACAGGCATTCTTGGAGCCAAGTTAGGTATTAACTTGGCTTTGTGGGCAGAAAATGTCCCAGATTAGTTGACACCATTTGTCACATAATAGTCATGAGGACTAAAGTCACAAGCATCTGGAGTAAATACTTGGGTCACTTTCTTGTTCCCAAATCACTGTGAGTATAGTACACCAGGCACTTACAAACATAAGGAAAGCGTGCATACTTGTAGTTTGTGTGTGTGTGTGTGTGTGTCTGTGTCTGTGTCTGTGTGTGTGTGTGTGTGAGAGAGAGAGAGAGAGAGAGAGAATATTTAAATCCAGCACCTACTAAGGATAGGGAGCTTGCTGGTCGGTAGACAGAGTGAGAGCTCATTGATTCCAGCTAAGACACAGCAAGTACTGAGGAGGCTTGGATGTAGTCACGGACATGGAGCTGTCCAACAGTCCAGTCTGGCAGGAGGGTAGATGCAAAGTGGGTGGGAAATGAGAGAGAATCCTGAAGAGACAGGCAAAGGTCAGGCAACCAAGACTTTATATTGCAAAATAAAATTTTTTGACATTTACCCTTGATGCAGTGCCCATGCTAGGCATAAATATTTGAAGGATCCATGGGAATGTCAAGCCTGGAAACAGTGAAGGGTTTGCCATTGAAGGGTGACAGTGAGATCAGATTGGTGTTTTAAGGAACTTAATCTAGTGTAGAAAGGCAGCTTTGCACCGAGTGCTGCGAACTGGATATGGGGATGCTCCCCAGGCTGCTAACCCCAGAAAGGTCTGGGAGAGGAAGGCTCCTAACAGCCCAGGCCTTGGGGTGCAGAGGGGCCGCCTCCTGCTTTCTCTTGGATGTTAGTGTGAGGCGAGCCCAGGTACAGAAAGTGTGGGGCTGACAATGTCATTACATGGATACCATTCATAAAGATGCCTATGGGAAAATATCCTCTGGGAGACCAGAGGCAGTATGTGTGTGTGTGTGTGTGTGTGTGTGTGTGTGTGTGTGTGTATGTATGTGTACGTGTATGTGCGTATGTGTGTGCATATGTGTGGTACTGGAGACTGAGCACGTGGCCGTTGGAATGAAGATCTTTCAAGATCTGTTGATTTTGAGACCAGGTGTCTCTGGGTAAGTGTTCCTGCTGAGATTGGGCTTGAATTTATGGCCTTCCTGCTTCAGCTTCCCAGGGCTTTTGGAGTGTATCCGGTGCCACTTGTGTCTAGTTCCTAGCTTCCTGTTTCAGTCTTTCTAGCTCTACAGGCTGAGCCCATGGCCTTCATACTGAGCTGCATTCTCTACCTCAGGATCCCTGTACTTTGGCATTTTGTTCAGACAGGTTCTCCTAAATCATCCAGGCTGGGATGGAATTTCTGATCTTCCTGCATCAGCTTCCCGAGGTGCTGAGGTGTAGGCATATACCACCACAAGTAGGCTATCTTTTATTTTTGATGTAGAGCTTTTGAAGCCCCAAAATATATGAATACACTCAGTAACAGGATATGAAATAATAGACACAGATACAGAGAGACATAGACAAAGACAAAGATGTAGACATAGGCATAGGCATAGGCTTAGATATAGGCGTAGGCGTAGGCGTAGACATAGATGTAGGCGTAGGCTTAGACGTAGGCGTAGGCGTAGATGTAGGTGTAGGCGTAGATGCAGACGTAGGCGTAGACATAGACGTAGGCGTAGGCGTAGACCTAGACATAGCTACATAGATTGCGCTCATTTGACGAGTCTGCCCCTTGACTGCAGGCTGTAGCCGAGGTGGGCACAAGACTCAAAGGCGTGGAGTTCACAGCTTTCCCTCCCAGTGCTTGTCTGCTCCTCGCCCAAGCCAGTGAAGTGCAGGGGTGCAATAAGACCTTTGCAGTGGTGCCTCGGGCCCTGCAGCCCCTAGGCCAGGGCGCCAAGCTCCCAGAACCTCACTCCCCTGACGGCTCCGTCTCTAGTGTCAGTCTCCCGCTCAGAGTCGCCCCTCCTGGCTGCAGTGGCTGTGTCGCGGTAGGCAGGAACCCACAGGTGCAGGTGCCACAGAGCTGCGTGCAGGTCACCCCAGGCTGGGGGCGGAAGTCCTTGTGGGTATCTGGCTTCTCTGCAGCAGCAAAGCCGGCTGGTGGGGGGCAGGGGGACCTGGCTCATCTGTGCGCCAGCCAGGGCGGTGTCCCTTCGTGTCCGGGCCTTGCAGAATCAGGAGCGCCCTCAGTGAGGAGCCTGGGAAGCATCCTCTTTCGGCCTCGGCCTAGCTCCAAGCCTCGGGCTTCCACTTCTTCCCTCTTTCCCTCCCTCCATACATCATGGCCTCCTGGACGCCAGACATTACAGACATCGGCGTGCAAGGGAAGATTACCTCGGCTCCTGCCATAAAATTGCTTCCCCAACAAACAGTGCGTTGGTAAGGAACAATAAATAAACAGATGTCTCAAGTACAGTAAAATGAGGGATATGGAAGAGATTTATCTTTTCACTTTTAGAAGATTTTTTTAAAATTGTAAATTTCACTTTAATTTCCCGTTGGAGAGTTTATGGGTATATTTTAATGCTTCGCCAACCCTAAATCAAGAACAAAAAAAGTTACCTTAATTTCTTAGCCTGTATTTTTCCATAAGAGTCAATTGTCTGCTTCAGGAAGTCGGAAACACAAGTGCCTCCCAGGGCCAGGCAGGTGTCCGGCAAGAAGGGAGGAGGGCAGAGGGAGGGGAACAGAGGACGCCGTGCTCCCGAGGGGGCAGCTGCTCCTCGGCGAAGGCAGATTGTTGCCGCGCAGAAATATGCATCAAACGATGCCAGTCCTTATGGTTTTTCAAGAGAAATTCTTGATTTTTAAATGTTAGCAACCAACTTCAATAATTTTTTAAAGAGTTGCGATGCCAAGGATCCTCTTGCTGGGCTGGGCTGTGTCGTCCTAAGTGGTGGAGGGAAGTGCGCTGGGTCTGCATGCACTTCGGAGATGGGCGTGAAGACTGGGGGTGCAGCGCAGAGGCACCAAACAGCTCTCATGGCTGGATGGTGCCTTTGTTTTGGAGAGGCAGAAAAGGGAAACTCCAATTTGTGTCATTTGCTTTCTTCTCTTTGCTATTGCAAAGCACTTTGGAGCACTTTGAAGAAAAACACACTCGAGTACACAACACTGTTTCTTCCTTTGAAGACAAGGTTGATCCCAGAGAGCAGCTTGGGGACTCCGAGTGGGCCTGCCCCTCCTGCCCAGTGACCCGAGAGTGGGTGCACTTTCAGCTCTGCTTGGGCGCAGCAGGCGGGACTCTCGGGAATTCCCACAGCGGTTCCATCTCACCTCTTGGCGCTTGATTCGGAGGACCTGACTTCCTCCTGCCGCCGCCTGCTCCACAGCACCTGGAAGGAATATCTGGGTGCAGCCGCTGCCTTCTGGGCTGGGCCCACTCTGCGCCTGGTCCCTGACTGAGGCCTTGCTGGAGGTGGCAGTGGCTGTCAGCCACAGCCCAGGAGCAGAAGGCATGTGTGACCTTGGCGTATTTGCAGCATGGCAGATGCGACCTTCCTTGGAGACACGGGGATGGGCCCCGGCCTGCTGTGAGCAGCTTCGAAGAGGGAGTCTGTGAAAGAGGCGTGGCTGCCGGCTCAGGCCCTGCTCCCTTTGCGGTCCGTGCTCCTGACTCCGCGGATGCCAGCTGCCCTCTGCTTTCCACCAACCAATGGCTATAAATACAGTCGCATTTCCCACATACTGTATTTATGTTTCAGAAAATGTCTGCGTTGCATACGTAATGTAAGAGATATAATTATAATATTTCAAAACTGGCCAAATTTCATGAAATATAAAATAACAGATGGCACCACATAATATTGGTGTGGTGTGCTTCATTTAAATCATAACTGGGGCCTGAAAATGTTCCATTTGGTACGGGGTGGTGACAAGCATGTGTGTTGGCGTAGGGGGTGGCGTGGTTCCCCTCCTTTGTCCTCTCAATACTTTTTTTCTTAGGGAAAAGGGAATTCAAAAAGAAAAGGATCCATCCTCCAAAAAGGAAAGGATCCACCCCAGTAGCATCCAGCTTGGCCTTCCTGGTCAGCCAGCGATATCTTCTCCGTGTTTTGTTGTGTGGAGAATAGAGAATGTGGTCTACAGAGCTGGACTGTGACCTGGACACTCCTAGTGCCTCGGGTGTGTGACCCCAGCTGGCAGGTGACGCTGATCTCCCATAGCTGCCCGTTATTAACCACCCCTCATCTACCCCTGGAAGCTTAGATGCTAGTTTTCCACTCAGGCATGGCGGTTATACCAGATGCTGCTGTCCACACGTGGACTGTGCTGTGCAGAGAAGGCATGGGGGCACCTGCCACGCATCCACTTGCACTCCCACCTTCACCCAGAGCCAACAGTGTGGGACACCAGTGACTCTCAAGAGGCCTGGCGCCCTGGGGTTTAATGTGGTCAGGGAAGCCCTCCAGGGCATAGAGTTGTCTAAAAGTAGGGCCAGGCAGGAGACACACATGACAGCTGGGGCCCAGACATCCTCAGGTCTGCCATGATGGCTCACTGACTCTGACATGTTGTGACTCCTGTACATGTCTGAAGACAATCCATGTTCTCCAAGGCTTGGGTAACTTTTTGCCTTATAGCTGCCTTTCCTGTCTCATTGTAATATTTAACAGAAGGTTTTACTCCCTTCCATTCTTCACAACTGTCTCAGTTACCCTTCGCTCTTTGGTGGGACAAAATTGCCGACATCCAAAAATAAGGAAGGAAAGGTTTATATAGGTCACAGTTAATGGAGCTTTGAGTCTGTACTTAGCTGGCTCTAAGGTGGACCAGCACCTGGTAGCACTGGACATTCCTTGTAGCAGAAAACAGCAAAGAACAAAGGGGTGGGAAGCAGCTGGAGCTTCTAGCCAGCCTCTCCCCTCCTTACATTATAAGCAGGCTACCTAGAGTGGGGCTGTAGAACCCACACAATGTCCATGCCCTCCTCTTGCACAGGATGAGTATGTTTGCAAAGTAAGAACCCTGACTCCCTGCTGAGTCACCCAATTAAATTTCTAACCTTCTCAAGTTGACACAATATATCAACCAGTACAATCCACCCCTTGTCAACCTGACAATCAGACACATTTCTTTAGACCAGTTTCCAGATACAAAGACATGTTTATTGTTAAAATTTCACAAGTTGAACATTATAATACAGCTTTTTAACAATCCTTGAGAACTAGTTTTAAGTCTATCAACATTGTATCATATTAGAAACATAGCACTTTGCCCCTGGGCTCCCCAGGCGCATCCCTTCATACAAAAGGTATTTAGTGTGTCTGTAAGAGTTGCCAACGTCCTAATGCAAAACCCTAGCAGATTCAGCACTGTTGAAAAGTTCAAGTCCCCATTTAAACTCTTCCAACATTTAAGGGCACAAGAAAAACTATCATTCCGAAAAGTATCAACAGCAGGATACAAACCACTGGGACGGAAGCAAGTCACAAATTCCAAAGGATAATTAAGTCCTCATAGCTCCACATTCAACATTCAAGGCAATCTGTGGCAAACTGTGAGCTCTACCTCTGTGGCACTTCGGCTGGTTGTAGCTCCCATGGCTTTTATCTGTGGCTGGCTTTGCTCTCCCTTTGCAGCTTTCCTCAGACAAAGCTGTGTGTTGCTGGCTTTTCCTGACTTCTGGGGGTTTCCACCGAACATGCTTCTCACTCACAGCTTTACACACTGCCCTCCCAGGGGCGCACTACCTGGCCTCCCAGACCTTCTGAAACCTAGACGGAAGCCTTCTTAATCTCAGAACTCCTGTATTCTGCATGCACCTAAAACCAGTGCCGCATGGATGATGCCAAGGTCTGCTGCCAGCTGGTACAGTCGCCAGGCTTCCTATTCTCTTGGCTGTAAGGTTCCCTGGCCTGGATCACTGAGCACTACGGCCCTGATTCTGAAGAACAAGCTTTCTGTGCCACTACTACTCTGGAACCTGGTGTGGTTTCTGCCTGCTTTCTGGACCATGATGCTCTGCAGCATTTTCCTCTAAGCAAAGTCTCTCACCTTTGCAGTTCTGAGACTGCAAAGGGTGAGGATCTGCTGCCTCCCGTAATGTCCTCAAGACATCTTTTATATTTTCCTGTTCCTCCTGAGCAATGGGGATCTCAGGTCTATCTTTGCAGTCCACAGCCTTCCTGGTGCTTCCTCTCTGGCCAAGATCACAACATTTAAATCATCCGGCTGGGTTCTTTGTTCTTTATTCTTAACATAAAGTTGACTGAAAGTCCCCAACAAAAGCCAAACCACTCCCTCAACATTTGACTGCCTTGAAATTTCTTTTGCAAGATTATTCAGTCTTCCGTGCTTAATCACAGTCTTAGGCGAAGTCTCTGAACATGAGCAAAATCCAGACAAACTTTTTTCCAAGCCATAACACACATCATCTGGAGTCCAACAACCAATTAAGTCTTTCTTCTAAGAAGAAGCTTCCCATACTGATCCTTACAGGCAGAATTTCTACCAGCATTCTGTTGTTCCGAGTTCTGACCAGAATCTCCCATACAGAATAGCCAAAGCCATTGCATTGCTTCTCTTTTGGGTGACGTCTCAAGATCTGTCTCATCTCTTCCCGTAATCCATTCCCAAAGGGTCAGGTGTATAGTTAAAGCAAAAACTCCAACTCTCTGGTACCAAATGCTGTCTCAGTTACCCTTCTCTTGTTTCTGGGACAAAATACCAGACAACACCCAAGATTCAGGAAGGGAAAATTTATTTAGCTCACAGTTAGTGGCAATCTCAGTCTATCCTCTGTGGGCTCCAAGGAAGATTACACATAGCAGAGAACAGCCCTTCCTGGCAGCAGAAAACAGCAAAATGCAAAGGAACGGGCAGCAGCTGGGGCCTGTAGCCAGCTTCTCTTCTGTCCTTTCATTATGAGCAAGCTACCCTGGGGTGGTGCTGTAGAACTCACAACATTCATGCCCTCCTCTTACACAGGATGAGGATATTTGCAAAGTAAGAACCCTGGCTCCCTGCTGAGTCACCTCAACATTTAAAGTTCTCACATTGACACAATTTATCAACCAGTACAATAAATGATACAGATACAAGAAGCCATGGGTGCCAGTACTGAGCTCTCCCAGCCTGTAAGCAAAGCCTTCCACAACTCAGCTTTTATTGAGCCAAAGAGCAGCAAAATCAGCCCCACAGGGCTGAGATAACCAGTAGCCTTCTGCAATTAACCTTTTATTGGAATAGATTTCTGGAGCTCCCACCCATCACAGACACTTGAGAATTTAGATGGAAGGAATTCATTGATCTTTGGGTAGATCAGTACTTTGTGGGCAAGGATAACAGATTTGGGCTTAAGATAAGGAAAACATTCTAATAATTTAAGCAATTGAAAAACTCCCCCAAGAGGGAGTAAATTTCCCACCCAACCAGGTAAACCTGTGTGGCTGCCAGGTGGAGACAGCATGGTAGGCGGTCTGCAGGACTGTGCTTCTCCCTGCTGGTCCCAGAACCCTCAGCGTCACAGTGCTGGGCGCCTGTTGGAAGTGCCATTCTCTGGGTCCCCCTGAGATCTGCTGGTGGTGTGGATTTTGGCAACATCTCCCAAGGGCTTCTCATGACGCTGAGTCTGAGTAGCATGGTCCTACAGGAGCCCTGATGCTGCAAACTAGGACTGCTCTGGGCGCCTGGCACTCACCCTGTTCTTATAGAAAAGCCACGTGCCAGAGGGAGGGTAAGAAGAGACTCCCAAAGACTCCTTTCCTCAAAATGCTGCTGGTGCTGTGTGATTATGAAGTTTCCTCTTCCTGCCCTTCTGTTCGCTCCAGTCTGCTAATGGTGCTGGAATTTATACTGTACGTTATTTTCTTGAGTTTGAAAATTGAAAAACTGCATGAAAATGATAGCGTCTTACCTAGATGGGGCAATGCTTTAAGCCATTATTACCAATTAAGCTATTAATGTTAATTAGTGCATCAATTTGCTATCAGAGAGCAGGGTTTATCATCTTTGTATCCCCACTACTTAGCATGTTGCCTGACAAATATTAGTACATAATTTCTTTCTATGTATAGCTTTTTCCAAATAAGGATTTGGGGTTCTATTACCTAGTCAAATACCTGTTAAACTGGGTTCAGGCTGTATGGAAATAATTCAAGAGATATATGAGTAGAAATTTCCAGGGGAATTTCTGAAGATGAGGAGTTGTAGGAGGTTGTTGATAATCAAGGGTGGAGAGAGGGAAGGAGAAATAGGCGAGAAACAGAGACAGAGGCAGAAGCAGAGGCAGAGAGAGACACAGGGCGTCTGTGCCCCTGCAGCTTGCTAGCTCCTCCACAAGGAATAGAAAATCTTAATAATCCACATGGACAACACCCTCCTGCTGCATGGACCCCCTTTTTGCCTTTCTTCCAGTAGCAGAACTTGAGTTACACACCAAAGTTCAGAAGCTCAACATTGATGTGAAGTGGCAGAGAACAGGGGCCCTGCGGCGAGCAGATCAAGTCCTGGCTGTGTCCCCACAGCCACGAGCCAGTCACCCTGACTCTTCACTCCTCCGCTTGCATCTTCGTGTAACAGTGATGACCATGGGACCCGCGGCGGGTCTGGAGGGGGGGAGCACCTCCCTCGTGCTGCTCAAGTGGCGCTGAGGCCGCCGTGGTTGGTGCTGCAGTGCTGCGGCGCGCTCTCCACGCGGTGCCAAGGTGCATTCGGACGTAGCCCTGCACTCAGCCTGGGCATGCTGCAGGCATTTGGTGACTTTCCAGCACCACCTAAGGATTTCCTCTGACCCCGCCTTCCTCTCCGACTGACTTGGGTGCCCCTGGCGGTGACCACCATTCTGCTTTTGAAGATATAAATAGTTCTTAGAAGACATTAGCTCATACAGGGGCGGGGGAGACCCAGATCCCACCGGAGAGGGACCAGGCTAGACGCACCTCCTGCCGCCCTCACTGCCCTACGATTACTGGATGTGCTCTGTGTGGAAATAGTGGGCCAGGAGCACCAAACCCTAAACATGGAACTAGTGGGAGAAACTACGACCAAAGTCCCACAAATACTAAGGGCAGGATTCTTCCTACACTTAAGCAATCTTGTGTGAAAGAAAGCCAGGTGGGGGACCAAGGAGGATGACGTCTCTTCCTTTGAAATAGTTTTTTCAAAGGAAAAATACTGTTCTTACGGGAGAAGACACCAGTGCTCCAACGGTGGCATTCCTCTTTGCACCATGCTGCGGTGCTTTGAAGGAGAGGACCATACAAGAAAAGAGAGCCAGGGATGCCAGGCTGGGCACCCTGGGGCACTCGCCAGCTCTCCACAGTGTCCTCTTCTGTCCCAGGATCCCCTCCAGGCGCCCAACTGGCCCAGCCCCATGCTTGCCTAGCATCTGTGTGACCAACACAGACATTGACGTCATCACCAGGAGCAGGAGGGAAGACCCTGTCACAATCTCTTACTGAGTCCCTGCTCTACGAGACGGGAACACAGATTTACTCCCTGCCATCGAGAAGCATACAGCAAGCCCAGCAGTGTCCCTGGACAGTCTAGACTGGCTGCTCGAGGTCCTGGCAGGACAGCACCCCAGCCTGGCCCGCACCTTCTGCTAGCACGGGCACCAGGATGGGTCTCGTGGCCCAGTGAGTCGGGTGCTGGTGTATGTGAGAGGCTGCGTTTCTTGTTCAGAGTCACAATCCGGCTAAGTTACTGCGTTGCCCAGGTTAGGCTGACACATAATCCCAGAATGCTGGGATCCTGGACATGTACCACTGTACCCGGCTGAAAGCTTTTATTAAGGCCACTAATGACCTTGCTGAAAATCGCCTAATAGAAGATCGTACTCACCTGTCCAGATTTCACGGTAGCTCTCTGCACTGGTGATGATTGTCTTCCGCAAATCCTTTCTCTCGGATTTTGTACCAGAGCCCTCTCTCCCTTGGAACCCCTCACCCAGTCCCCTCAGCCCCTATCTCCTATTTGTTTCCCTCCCCATCCCTCCCTTCCACTCCCCTCCTCTTATTCTTCGCTAGCTCTTTTTTGCCAGGCCATTAAAACAGTTTTTTTTTTTAATAGATATAGGACTAGGTTTCTCTCAGTTCTGTATATTTGTTTTCCAGCATGGCATCACTGACTTCAGCAATAGAAGCCATTACTGCTGGGTGTGGTGGGCACCATGACAGCTTCCGTCCCCATGAAGAAATTGTGCACAACTGGCAAATATGCATCAAAATATCAAATTGTGAACAACTGAACCACAGGCATCAGACTATCAGCTTTATTGGGGTGTTGCTCAGCCGGAGGGCACAGTCTTGGCTCCAGTGCACGAGCTCCTCGCTTCATACCCCTTTCTCTCTTTTCTCTTCATATTGGACAGAACAATTCGTCCCCGTAGGTGCTGACCTCCCCTGTGGACAGGAACTGCTGGGGCTGACCATACAGAGGAGCGAGGAGGAAGGAACAGGACGGAGAGCACATGGGAACTGTGGATCGTCTTGCCAAGGAAAAAAGGTAGCAAGAAAAGATGGAGGTGGGACGGTCAGATAGCCTAGCAGACTAAAGCGCTGACTTCAGCAGACACAGGAGCCAGACTTTGATCCCTGGCACCTCAAGCCGTGTGGCCAGCCCTGCCCCTGGGGTGCGCTGAGATGGTGACTGAGACTGGGCGTGGTGGTGCAGGCCTGTAATCCCAGCACCCAGGAGGCTGAAAACAGGAGGATCACTGAGTCCAGTCTACATAGTGGGACTCTGTAGAGCCTGTAGAAAATGCACTTTAAAAAAAGAAAACATGAGGGAAGAGAGGGAGGGAGAGACTGATAAAGGGAGAAAGGAGGGAAGGAGGGAGGAAGGGAGGGAGAACTGACGAGATTGGCCATGTGTTCACACCAACCAATGGAGAAACAGGGACTCTGATGTGTGAGGCCACTGTCACCTCTCTAATCAAAGGCATCTGCCTCATGGCCAAGAAATAGCGAGGTGAGCAGAGACGAAGCTCCTACCCCAGCATAGAGAAAGCAACAGTTCCAATTCTGCGAAGCTAGAGAACCCCAGAGGGAGGGGGCGACCACTCCTCCAACCATCCCCGCGCGCTAAGGCCGCTCACGAGTGTTCACCTCTCCTCAGAGGCTTCCTCAGCACAGATCCGCACACCGTGTGTCCCTTGACTCTGGGTGCCCCAGTGCAGGCTGCCATCGGGCCCTGAGCCAGCCTCTGAGAGCCTGGGGCTGAGCTACTTCTCCAGCCGGCTGCCCAGTGGATCCTATGCCTGTCTCCTTCCATCTTCATCGCGACTGTCAGAGGGAGGTGGCTCCGGGCATCCGTGAATGCGAGCTCAGTGAGGTTCAGGACACCCACACGCACATCACACTGAGGCAGGAGCACCCCGAGTCTGCGGCCAGCCCGGGCAACTGAGCAAGGTCCTGTCTCAAGACGAAAGATAAAAGGAGCTGGGGTGTTGCTCAGCGGTGAGGTGCTTGCCTAGCATAAGCAAGGCCCCGCGTGCGATTTCTAGGGCCCCGGGTAATGAATCCGTGGATACTAAACAAGCGGCAGCCCACGTGCCCTGTAAGAGTGGACAGGGGCCTCAGCCCGGTGGCAGCTGGCCTCGGTGACTTCTCAGAGGCACTCCGCCCCCCCCACCCCCTGCCTCTGCTCTCGCAGGCTGGGCCTGGGTCTGTCGTCTCCTTTCTTAGTTGCTGAACACATCAAGCGCCTGTGCTGTCGGCCTGGCAGACTCTTACTATCACCAAGTCTTGTAGATCGCGTCTCTTGAGCCTTTACTCTTGCCTGTCCAGGGACCCCAACCCTGCCACCATCACTGAGTGCTTCAGACAAAGCCTGGACTGAGGGGTGCACCCAGCAACACCACGTCCACCTCTGTGCCTTTCCAAGCAGTAGCACACATGGTATCCAGCCTGGCGAGCGTATGTGGTCTCCCAGGTCAAGACAGCGTCCAGAGCTCCCCAGCACCCTCCACATGGAGCGCAGCTCCTTGGAGGGCTCTGGCCTCAGGAGCACCTGCCTCCCCACACCGGCTGTCCCTCCCCCTGGCCTGGCTGCCTGGGCCTTCCTTGAGTTTCCTACGTGGCTCTTGATCTTTTCCCACGAGGGCCGTGTTCTTAGCTTTCAACCTCTCTGTGCAGAACCTAAATCGCTTTTACTTGCCCTCAGGGTCTGAGATGAGCTCTCTCCTCCCAGGGACAGCTTCTCTATCCTGCAGAACCAAGTCACTTCCCCCTCACGTGTCTTCTCTCTTAATGCTATGCGCCTCCAAGCCCAGGGAAGCACCAGCACTCCAGTTTATCCCCACGTGTCTGGTGCTGTAACAACAGCGCTGCTTCCCTCTAGACTCTAAACAGAGTCAACCCCGGGCCTTGTCTGGCGCAGCTTTCTGTTGATCTCAAGGGCCTAACCTGGCATCTAGCAGTGACTCAGAAAGCAGACTGGCTGGCCTCAAAGTGACCCTAATAGCTGGCACTGGCTGGGCTGGGGACTTAACATACCACAGACACTACACTCAGCGCTCACCCTGAACTGTAGTTCATTTCTCAGAGCAACACGTGGACACAGCTGCCCCACTCACCCCAGCCATGCAGACAGGAAACCCCACCAGGGAAGGGCCACACTGCAAATAGTCAGGCCAGAGCCAGGCCCCAAATCCAGCTGTTCAGTTGTGGCAGATAAGGCCTGCCACCTCCGGGCATCACTCTGATTGTCAGAGAACTTGGAATAAGAAATAAAATGCTAGTTATACAAGAAACAGCTAACCCTTGTAGCATGTATTGTAGGAGAAAGTTATCCATGGCTGTGTTAAGTGCTGGTTTCCATATGTCTGAATTCTACTGAGTGGAACAGGACAATGGGGACAACAGGATGACTCGGGGTCGACAGGCTGCTGCCCCGGAGTGAGGAGTGGGGAAGGAGAGGAGATGGAGGCCCACAGTGATCTAGTCTTCAGGGAGGGAGGAACTGGGAGTTGGGAAGAAGGGCGGGGGAGCCCTCACCCCTTGCCTAGCCCCTCCCACACCTACACTCTGCAGGGACCTGCTCATGGCCATGGTAGACCTGTGGAAGAATCCAACTGGGATTTTCTGAAGCTGAATCCTGAGGACACGGTGCAGGTGTGGGGTCATGGCTTCCGCCCGGAAAGCCTGTCGGGAAACTCCCAGCTGGGCACCTGCAGGGTCAGCCTGAGGCGGAGACTTGCTAGACATCAGTGACCCTGGCTGGCACTGAATCCGCGATGCGACAGACGTCCTCGACTGGGCTCAGCAGCTCCGAGGGCCCTCGGGCTTCCTCTCAGTGCCTTCCTGGGCTGCCCAGGGGGAGGAACGTGCTCAGCTTAATTCATCAGATGAGGAAGCAGAGGCAGGGGCCCCTGAGGTCCACACAGCCAGATTCCACAGGTCTAGCTGACCGTAGTCTCTGCTGAGCACCCTGTCCGTGCTGAGGATGGCCAGTGATCTGACATGGATGGCTCGGAAGTTCACCGGTGCACCTGGGTTCGGCTGCCTGCCCCGCATCTGGTGAGGGTCCCCTCGGGCTCCAGGCCTGCAGAAAGGCAGTGTGGAGAAGGCCACATGCATGCTGGGAGCATGGAAGCCAACTTCACTGCCTGCTTTTCAGTGTCCCTGGAGGTGGGGACACCATGGCCTGTGCAGTTGTTTACAACAGTGTGGCATCAGGCAAGGGGCCTGTAGGAAGCAGAAGCTGCACAGAGCGTGGAGGATGAATCAGACGAGAGGTTTACTCAAGGCCGAGGGCCTCAACAGGGCCGAGGCAGGCCTGGGTGAGGGCTGCAGGGATTCAGAGGCTTGCGCAAGGGAAGGAGCCTGTGGGTCTTTTTTGCACTCTGAGACAATCAAAGAGCGAGAGATCCCAGGCTCTGAACTAGGCGCTGGTGCTCCATGTCTGGCTCCACAGAGCATCTCAGAACCCTACACATAAATGAGCCCCCGTACACAAGGCCACTTCCCACCTGTGCTGGAGGGGGGTGCTCCTCCAGCAGGGCTCCTCGCTCCCAACGGCTTGTCAGCCCATCGCCAGAGTGGATCTCTGTGCGGCTGGCTCCCATCCCGTGGAAGCAGCTGCTCAGCTACCCACTGTCTCCCTCCTCCTCTCGCCTCTCTGCGTCCTTGTGGGCAACAGGGACTTCTCTTCACACCATCATTCGGCTTGGGAGTTGCTCCCACAGAATCTGTACTGAAGAAGGCAGTGCTGAAGCATCATGAAAAACAAGCTGGGGGTTGTCTGTCAGGCAAGTTTCCTCCCTGCTTCAGTATGCCTTGGAAGAGTTCTACTCTTTTGGCTTCACCTCTGCATCCTTCTCCCAAGTACCTTGCTGCGCCTCCCGCCAGCCTGGCCAGCCTGAAGCCTGCTGACCTTCCCAGAAGGAGAGAGGAAGCTGTTTTTCCCCTGTGGATCTCCACCTTCAGTCCTTGGAAAGGCCGGCCTCCCTGGCTTCTCACCTTCCCATCTCGTCTTCCAAGTTCTCTGGCCCATGAGCACTGCTCTGGGCAGCGCTGTTGGCAACAGGCTGCAGAAACATCATGCAGGCTTCACGGTCAGCATACTGAGATAGCCGTGTGAGGCCAGGGCCCTGCACAATGAGCTCTTGAAGGGTTTCTCACTGAGAGCAAGTTTAGAAGCCAAGTCCCAGGTTGGCTGTGTTGAAACACTGGAACCTTCTGGAAATGTGCCCCAACCGGCCCTGGTGGTACACGGCTGTAATCAATCTCCACACTGGGCAAGACATAGGCAAGAGGACTGCAGGTTTTCATCCCCCCTGGACTGCTGAGCAGGACCCAGGCCTAAAACTGAAAAAGAAAAAGAAAAAGAAAAGAAGGAAGAAAATACTGCGGCAGTTAGGTTGCTGGGCCCCTGTGGCTCTGCTCTCAGGAGATGGCGCAGTTCTCATGGCGCCCTGAGAGTGGCAGGGCATAAAGAGTGAGATGGGTGTGAAGTGCGGCCAGAATTTCTCTGACCCACTCTCCTTAACGTCGCCTCTTTGTTGGGGTGACCTCCCACCCAGATACGACCTGCAGACGGGGCCCAGTCAAGGGACCCCCTGCAGGAGGTACAGCTTGGATTGTTAGTCTCTGAGCTGGTTGATAAATAAACCTCTTTAAAAAAAAAAAAATAAGGCACATAGCCTCAAGTACTTTATTATTGCAATAGAAAATGGATTAATGCCAGGGCTCTAGTCATGTTTTGGAGAGTTAAGATAAGGCGTTCTCTGTGCTTTAGCTTATAAAAATTATTGTAAGGAGCAATGGGCAGAGAGAAGGTGAGGCAGGGAAAGAGAGCGAGAGGGAGGAAGAGACAGGAGCAGGGTGAGAGGGAGAAGGAGAGACCAAAGGGCAGCGCGTCATGTTAGTGAGTGAAACGGGGCTCCCAGGGCTGCTACTGCAGCTCCAGATGCTTTTTATCCAGGAGTCAAGAATCAGCAGGACTCTCGGATTTCTCAAGAGGAACTGAAACTCTGAATGTGTAGATGTTTCAGTACAGGCAATATCTTCCACTTTTAAAATGCTACTGGATACAGAGTGCAGCTGAAGGCCAGACAAGTTCTCAGGCTGTCTGGGAGCAGCCCAGGATTAGAAGCTGCCGACAGGCAGAGGTCAGAAGCTATGGGCCTTGGTCTTAGGCCTCTTCAGGGGGCAGCTGAGGAGTTTACACGAGGCTCCTGCAGTCTCTGTTTGTTGGGGGACATCAGAGTGCGGCAGCCATGGGCTTTCCAGGCTTGTAACCCAGAAGATTCAGGGCTGTCTTAGTTACTTGCTGAGACAAAATACCTGTGTTATGGCCTCTGTCTAGTTGTCCCCCCAAAGCCTCCTGCAGTCATGGGGCTGCTTGTGGGGTTTGCGATTGATGAGTGTGGGTGTAGATGCTACGCCTGTCCTGGAGCAGGTAACCTGCATTACAATGTAAGGAGGTGTCTTAGTTACTTTTTATTTATTGCTGGGACAAATACCTGACACTCAAAATGCAGGAAGGAAAGGTTTATTCAGCTCACAGTTGCTGGAGGTTTCAGTCCATATTTGGCTGGCCCAAGGCTGAGTGGAACAGGGCAGAGAGCATCCAGTTCATGGCGGCGGAACAGCAACAATCACAACAGAGGCAACAGACCAACCAGGGTGCAGAGAGCAACAGCGAGTCTGTCTCTCTTTATATCACATTCAGGCTCTCCACTTCAGCTTATCCACCTTAGGCCACACCCATAATCTCAGAAATACTCAGACCCATGATCCCATCAGTACTAAAATGCATAATCCCAGTGGATCATGAGTCAAGTCTCAAACTCTAGAAGTCCCCGCCCTATGATTGCATGAGGCCTTGCGGGGACAATTAGACATAAACCATAACAGGAGAGAAGAGAGGCAGCTAGCTGCCTGAGCTGATGCCACTCCTCTTGTTCTCTTGTTTTTTGCAGCCACCGTGAAAGGTTGCTCTCTGCCCTGTGCCACTCTGCCTCGGAGCCAGCTGAGTATGAACTGAAACCTCCAGCAACTGTGAGCTAAATAAACTTTTCCTTCCTTCATATTGGTTGTTGGGTGTTTGTCCCAGCAATGAGAGAAGAGTGACTGAGACACCTGCACCAGAACTAATGGGGCAAGTTTCCTTAAGCTCACAGTGTATGGAAGTTTCAGTCCATAACCAGCTGGATCAGTTCTCTCATAGAGTTCTCATGAGGAAAGTTGCAGGGAAAGAAGAGAGTTCTTGCTTTTTGACAGGGGGCCATGCTGAGCACTCCCTGGAATGAACAGCTCTCCCCCAAAAGTCTATCATGCCTGCAATAGACTGGCCTAAAATGAGAAGCCAGACTCTGAGGAGGAGGCTGCCTGAACACACCTCTGTGGAGCATGATCCAGAATTTGGGGTGAACTCATGAGCTTCCTTTGCTGTCCTGCACGTCAGCACCTTCGGTTGCACACTACCGGCAAAGGGTCTGAGTTGACCAGGAAAGCTGAGCCTGAGGTCCTGGCACCCTGGAGGAACCAAGTTCAGCAGCCCTTGGCTCCCTCCCAGACAGCCCTCTTGTTGCTGGCATTAGCACTTCCACAGCCCACTCAACTGCAGATATTCTGATCTGAGATTTGCGGTGGAGAAAACACCATCATCAACATCACGACAGAGCACTTGAACGGAACACCAGGAGAGGCTGCCACAGCCAAATCCGTACCCAAAAGTGGCCTCTGCTCGGCCTCTCTTGTCCCACAAGAAGCCCACAGAGAGGAGCTCAGTGACTGCCTGTACCACCTGCTGCTGCTCAGGAAGGACGCCGGAAGCCCGCCTCCCTGGGGCCGCTCCTCCCCTACCACTGCTGTGGCAGTGCTTGGGGCTGGGCTTCAGCTAGGCAGCCTTTCTCAGGCCCTGCCAGGGCTGGAGTCCAGCTATGCCAGACGACCCTGTGTGTCTCCATGTGGGCTTCTCAGAGGCAGCAGGATCTAGGGGTGTGATTGCTTCTCGGGCCAATATTGGAATTAGAGATGTGAGAGCCATTTCTGTTCTGAGGTGAGGAGCTGGTGCACAGTGTGGGGGACAGGAAGAGGCTTCTGCCTGGCCCTGCGCCCAGGTCAGTGGCTAGACTTCTGAGCAGGGACCATTTGGGCTAACATCCAAACTTAGTGGTCTTTAGTCGAGCTGAACTTTGGACGCCTCGGAGGCTCTCATATCCTTCAAGGAAATATAAAAAGGCGAAGCCGGAGTGTCAAACACAGGTATGCAGTGAAGCTTGAACAATCTAATTTTGCAGGAAGGCGTCTTCCTAGAAGTGCCTCCGATCGGCTGTGGAGCAAGCCGACCTTTGCTGAGGAGGGGAGTCAGATTCATGTCTGCCCTATACTCCCTCGGCTTCCAGCCCAAACAGGTACAGCTGGAGTTTGTTTTTCTCCCTGTCATTACCACTGGTCCAGTGTTTCCATTTTAAAAGGTACACGTGTGGACTGAACCAAAGAAAGGATTATTGAAAATACTGTGCTAGCTGATTGCATTTAAACGGCCCAGTATTTCTGCCTAATAGCCAGCACATCCTTGGTAAAATACATGGATCTCACTACAGATTCTCCCGTCAGCAGCTGCGACACCAAGAGAGGCCTCTACCCGTGGTGCCATGCTCCTGAGGGCCTTCCCACACGTGGCTTGGTTCGCTCCCTCTTTCTCCAGGGAACATGGCCCGTGTGCCTGCCTCTAGGCCATGGTTAGCCGTTCTCCAGGTTCCTTGTGAGGGGACCCAGCTTCTCAGCTAGCACAGAGGGTGCTCAGCCCTGGTCCCTAACCCGCACCCAGTGAACTTGAAAATGAACTCAGTGCCCTGGGCTTAGGTACACACAGGGACGTGCACACGGAGTGCAAGTGGAAGCTGCGTGCAGTCCTGGGCTGCTTTTTCCACACAGAATACTGGCTGCCTCAGGCAAGGCGTGGGCTCTGCTGCCTCTGTGATGCGTGGCATAGAGCCTGGACAGAATCCATTAAAGAATGTGTGCATTCCCAGTTGGTTAAGTGCTGTCTCTAGGAAGGAAAAAGTGGAATTAAGCGGCATGCTTTGAGAGGCTCAGACCCTGATAGTAACCCCACCGCGAGGCCCCTGGCTGTCCGCACAGCCTGCACAACCTCTGCAGTCACTGCCACGCAGCTGCGTTTGCAAACCGCAAGGTCTCTTGCCTTTCCTAGGCTCGCATCCTGTCAGAACACTCGGCCGCAAGCCCTTGCAGAAAGGGTCCCTGTGGCAGCGTGAGCCCAGAGGGGAGGGGGCTGTGCTAGGAGGTGGCTCGGGGCTCTGGGCTGGGTGGGCTTGGCAGCCTGCGGGGCTTGGGCGCTAGAAAGAGACCCAGCTAAAATTCGCTGTCGTGGCTGGAACTCGTCCCCGGGAAGTGGCGAAGTTGGAGAATGCGTGGCTGTGTGGCTTTCCTTCTCCTCCCCCTTCCTTTCTCCTTTTCTTTCACCAAATGCAAATCAATAGATGTGTATTCACAGTCTCACAAAATTATGAGAAGAGTAGCCTTTTCATTCTGAGGAGGATGGGGGAGAGGCCCTCAAGCCGGGAGGAAAGAGGACAGGAAGTGGGAGGAGGAGGGAGGGAGGAGCGATTCCTCCGCAGCATGGCGGGCGGGTGCCCATCTGGGCAGGATCTGGGAGGGCCCCGGGCGCGCCCGCCCACTCGGGGTGGGGGCGGTCCGCTCCTCCCTGCTCCTTACCGAGTGAGGGATGACGTTTCCTTGCTGCACAAAGTAGTCCAGCTCTTGCTTGAGCGCGTTTTGTGGGTCAAATTTCACACAAAGGCAAAAATCTGGGGCCATTTTCTTTCATGCACTCCGGCTGAGCGGTAGCTCTAGGACCACGGACTGCGCAGGGCTCAAGCCCCTCTTGTAAGTGATGTGCCGTCTGCGTATAAGCTACAATACCATCATCACGGGGTTACTTTCAGCATGTAGTACAGCGGCAGTACTATCTAAGTAGTTGTTTCCAGAATGAGCACAAGAAAAAATCGCCTTGCGTTCAGTGCATGCATAGGGCTGTTTGTTTGTTTTCCTCTCCAATAGTTTTATGCAGCACCTGGTTGAATCTATGGCTGTGGAACCCAGGGATACAGAGGCCCACTGTACGTAGGTAAAGTTGGATCAAGCTTCAGGACCTCAGTAGGAGGCTTTAGGGTGACATGAGTGTGGTCCTTTTATTTTCTGGAGCAACTCAGCCCAGTTTCCGGCCTGTGTGTTCTCAGTGAACGCAGTGACCAGAGTGGAAAGGAACGTGGCCATTGGGGTTGGCTGAGAGCACAGGCCCGAGGCCTACAGTGCATGCGTTCCCCATTTGCTGGACCTCGAGGCCAGTCTTCATCTCATTTCTTCCTTACTTTTCCAGCTGGGGCGTGGGGCTAAGGAATTCCCCTCTGTGTTGCTCCATGGGGGGCGGGGAGCATTGGGACCAAGATTACAAAGTCACTCACCTTGCGGTGCCCAGAGCCAGCTCACATTCTAGCTCCTCATGCTTGGGGAGCACATTAGCCACCCACTAGCGATGGGGGTTGGGTTGGCCATGCTTGGCTTTGACAAGAGCAGGGATTGTCTTTTCTGCTGTGACTCTTAGGGACATAAGCCTCTTTGCAGCTAGCCTGGAGGGCCGCTCTATCAGTCACCTCTTTATTGCTGGCCTGGAGCACTTGACCCATGCTCAGTGGGAAGCAGGAAGGGCTTCTGTTGTCTCATGGCTTGAGGGCTTCAGTTCATGGCCAGCTGATTCCAAGGAAGAAACAGCACGGGAAGGGGGTGTGGTAAAGGAAAGCTGCGTGGTCCCGCCAGCCAGGAAGCAGAGCCCAAGGGGAGGGCCTGAAGGAAGGGCCAGGATGGGTGCACTCAAAAGCTACACCAGTCACCCTCCTCTGATGGGCACCCACCTTCTTAGAGCCCATTTGGCTAATGAGCTCATCAATAGGGTCCTCTACTGATGAGGCTCAGATGTGCACAAGACAGTCACCTCTCTGGGCATCCACCAGCCTTGCCAAGTTGACCATCAGGATTAACCTCCAGATTTCCTCCAGTCTTTCAAAAATGATAGCAGAGTTATACATCACAGTGACTAAAATGTTTGTGAAATGAAATGTAAGTGGGTGGGAGATGGAATTTTCTTTGGAGAAGGAAAAGGTACAGCTGACAACTGATTTAGGAAGAAAGCTGAGATTTAGCCATCTATGGAAGAGCAAAGCAGATAGAATTAAGAAGATTTACATCCCTGAGCCCAGGGTGGTTTGGAAAGGAGAGGTGCAGGTTGCTCAGGAAGGAACGAGGAGGGCTGGAAACAAGGACTTTGGTTAAAAGTCAGGCACTGCACACCTGGAGCATTCTCCTATCTTCTCACTTTGGGGTAAATAGGAAGCTTAGTTTCCGAGGGGACTGAAGAAGAAAGACCCTTGTCTGCATAGGGAGAGACTTGAGGTACTCTGTGGAAACAGGCTGCAAAACCCTGTGCCCAAAGGCAAGGCCCACTGGGCTGACTTCCAGAATGATGGCGGCCAGTGTGCTACCCTTCCAGCCAGAAAAGGAAAGACTCCTCCTGGGAGCCTCCCCTGGCTCTTGCAGGTGAGAATCTCCACAACTGCCATGGTATGAACAGCTTGAGGCCATTCCCCTGCTAGGGTGTCTTTTAAAGGGGCCACCAGAAGATGGCTCCACTGAGGAGCACACAAGCGCTGAAAGGGGCGTGGAGGAGCATGCCGGCTGTGAAAGGCTGCTTCAGAAGGCCTTAATTAATGTCTCCAGAGACAGCAGAGAAGACATTAGACTGTGGAACAAGAATAGAGCACTGTTTAAAAACTCAACCAATAGGAAAACTGTGGAGGACCACCTGGGCAACTCTTCTTGAAAGAAGAGCCGCTGTCTCTACTTCGGCTGTGTCTGATCCTGTTTCATGCACTGGCAGGTACAGGGCTGGCTAGGACTTGTCCTTATCCCTTCAGCTGGCTTTAAGCAATGCATATTGGTCTAGCTGGTGGCAGTCTCTGAAGACGGCACGCGTGTTTCCCTGATAACCCGCACCTGCTGCTCTTTCATATGAGCTGGGTTGAGACATGACGAAGAGCCAGTGCTCCACGCTGTCAGCTGGGATCGAGCCTCATGATAGAGGCTAGGACTTCCTGGGGCTTGAAAGATTGCACATCTGGGCTGAAGCACCGGACCCCAAAACTTTAGCTAGTACCTCAATAATATAATGCAAATTACTTTTCCTGCATATCGCAGAAGTAAATACAGGCCTCCTCCCTTGGCCAGCTGAGAGTACTCACTACTTCCTGCCATTCTCAGTCACCCATCAACAAGCCACTCCTCCTTCATGACTGACTAGAACCCAGGCTAGGCCCTGGGTCGAGGCCTTTGTTGCAGATAGACAGCACCATGGCTGGCCTCAGGACCCGTTGGCTCCCCGTAACTATTAATATGCCCCAGCGTCTTTATTCTTCCCATGGGTTGCACTGGAAATGGTAGATTGGAATTAACTTGATGGGATTCCAGTAATTTATCCATGGGATTGCAAATATAAACTTGTTGGGCTGGTATGAGGACAAAAATGAGCTCCCTGCAGAAGACCATTTAAAAGTAATAATTCAATGGTATAGCTTCTTTTAAATAATTAAATTTATTAGTACTTTTTTTTCTGTATTTAGGGCAAGGTCTATGAGGTCTACAGAGTCTCACTAGGTAAATCAGACTCGCCTCCAAAGTGCTGGGATTACAGGCCTGCGCCATGCGCCCAGCCTCAGTTGCCACCACCTCGGCGTGCCCAGAGGACAGGTATCAGTGCATTTCGGGTGTGCATAATGACCCCACTCAGTATAGGGAACTAGTGCCTGAGCGTGATATAAGTTGATTCTTTTATTTCCCATTCCCCACCCTCCTTCCAACCCATCTCCTCCTTATTTACGAAAGTTTGGTTTCCATTTAGTTTTTTAAAAATTTAAATCAAAATAATGAAAACTAGGACATCTTCATGGAAAAGAGAGGAGGAGATATTTGAAGCTCAAATCACATGCCTAAGATCTCTGTAGTAGGAGTTTCACAAAGCACAAGTAAACATGGAAGTAAGAAAATTTCAAAGATGCAATACAAAAAATAAAAACTCCCAGACTTGAAAAATATACATTGTCCATGTTGAAAAGGTCTATTGTCTGACTCAAGGGGAGAAAATGGTTCCATAGGAAGAAATATTTTGCAAATCTTGATAGCCCATGGGTAGGTATCTTACTTGCACACCATGGGAAAATAATATTTTATATCCAATGGGATAAAAATTGACATTCAGGAAGCAACATTTTATTTTAATTTATTTATTATTTTTTAATCAGCAGAATAGGTTTATTGGGGAGAAAGAGAGAGAGAGACAGGAGGGGTGTCCCAAGTAGGTGCTCCCAAGCAATGTTTTAATTTAGAGGAAAATAGACAAACACTTTCAAAACATAAAGGTAAAATTCATTGTTATCTTAGACTTCTGGTTACAACACAACAAACTACATGTAAGTCAACTGAGACAAGCGTTGAGCCACCTTCAATATGCAGCTTCCCTCAGAGATCCCCTAGGTCAGCCCTTCTCAGCAAACTATGGGAAGATGAAATGGGCCTAAAAGCGGTAAGCACACTGGGAGAGAAGTGGGTCACGTACGGCCCAGGGGGCTCCAGTACTTTCTGGAGTATCTAATATTGTTTAACACTAACACCAAATTGATCCAGAAACCGAGAAGAAAGCCTGAGGCTCCTGAGGGAGAGGGGTGGAAGGCTCGTATGCTCTTAACCAAGAGAGGCTGTAGACAGCAGCCAGCTCTCTGGAGAGGAGAGTCCCAGGGGCACGGAAGCTCCAAGGAGTGGCTTTAAAGTGTCGTTCTGTCAATCGCTCAAGTTACAGAGGAACTCTAGAGTTTTGTGGGAAGTTTGGTGAGATTTAATGATAGGTTCCTTGTAGTCAGATGCCCACAGCAACGCCAACAGGGATATCGAGAGACTCTGACTTCGCGGTGTGTTTGCATTGGGTACAAGGGAAGAGAGGCGCAGGGCTGGTAAGCACCTCACTGTGGGCTAAATTCTCATCTTTCGGGAGGGAGTCAACATAGAATTTTTAAAGTTGTTAAATCAAGAAATGGAAGAATAAGCACCCTATAAAGAAATAAAGATGCAAATAGTGGAATAAACAGCTCACAGCAAAAAGGCATGGAAATAGCTACTTCTGAGGGATGGGACTTGGAATATGGTTCTCCACTTTTTTCCTTCACCCCTAATACTTGATAAGCCCTGTAATACATTACTTTGAGTACAGACATGAGGGTTTTTGAGAATGTAGATGGCTGACATCCACACGACCAATCTTGCTGTGGCTTCATGTGAGGACATCAGAGCCCCTTTGATGGAGAGGCTACGCTGAACAGGACTCAGCCAACTGGCTTTCCATGTTTACTCGTGGGTCTGCCCAAGGCCTCGGCCCCTTGTCTTGAGATGGGCAGCAGGCAGGTAGTAAGTGAACCTCTGTGAGTCGCTGGTCCCTACTGAGGGCTGTACTGGTGAGGGAAGCTTAAGGTCTCAAAGGGTAAGAAAAGGTCATAGCTAAGGTCATCTGGCTCCAACCTGAACTATATAAAGACTGTAGCCACCTGCATCTCACTCCTGAGTGGAGACCTTCTGGGGTTAACACAGCTCTTCTAAATTAACCTCATGTCCTTGAATGATTCCCTCTTGAGTATTTCTTGCCCCTTTGCTGGTAAATAAATGACTGCCCAGAGAAGACTTTGATGTTAGACCCCAGAGAACCTTGGATTCTGTGAGAGGGTCTTGATCCTCCTAGAGCCCTGAAATCATACCTCTTGACTCAATTATTTAAGCCTTCACCATCCACTTGTTTGGGAGATTTTGGGCCTCATCAGTCTGAAATAATTAATGGATAATATTAACCTGATACTCCTTGAGGTAGAAATGAGACAGTTTGGTTTTTGGCATCCGACACCTCTGCGTGACTCTTAGGGCTGTCCCTGGCCATGGGAAGTCGAAGCTGAAATGCCTGTAAAGTGCATGTTGTCCTTTTGCCGTGACAGTAGATAGAATGTATCCTTCTTTCTTTTTTTTTTTTTTAAATTATTTTATTTTCTTAAACCTCATTTACTTGTTTGTGTTATGGCTGACTCAGCCTTCCCTGGGGGTGGCGGGCACGGCGCAGCATGTGGTGCCTGGAATCCAGCCACAGTCCCTGTGGTGGCCTAAATCTCCCGATGTATGTGCTTTAGACTGCTGAGCCATCTCACTAGCCCCTTCTTTTTAAGAGAATAAAAATAGTAAAAAAAAAAAAACCTCTTAGAAACAATACAGCATTTTACTAAACAAAGTGATAGGAATTCAGCCATGGTTGTTATACTGCATATAGTTGCATTCAAATTAGTTTTCAGATTACCAGATGTAAACATACAAAATTGGTCAAAAAAATTTAAACAGAGCCATGAAATTAGGCATGGGACCTCAGCGTGCAGAGAACCAGCAGGTCGTGGGTGACTCATCAATGGTACTTACAAAGACTATATCTGCTGTGGGGTATTCGTGCATGCATTAAGCCTTTGGGGAAGTGTCAAAAGTAGATGCAGACCTGCCTGAGGACGTAAGGTACCCAAGTCTTGGCTCGCAGGTCTTGGAAATTGGAAGAAAGCCTCTGTATTCTACCTCTCACCCAATCATTTAATAAACGATTGCTCGTTTGGGCTCCATGGCACCTCTGCGGTCTGAAGGCATCAGTGTGCTCTCCACACTCTTCTACTCTTCAGCCCGTGCTCAGGAAGTCACCGACCAGGAGGCCCCAGTACTTTTCCTAATGGTTAGAGCTGTAGGGTTTTATCTGTAGGGTTTTATCATCTTCCTTTTTACTGTTCACAGGCGAAACAAGACCAAATACTCCAGAGTCGCAGTATCTTCCTCATCCTAGTGGACTAGAGCTGATTTCAGTCACAGGTCACATGAATGTGAAAAGTGAGCTGATCCAGGGCCTTCAGGGTCTACACAGCAAGTCAAGCCGTTGCCCTGGGGCTGGCACAATGGTTCTCCTTGGTCCAGGTACAAGTCCCAGCTTCTGGTCTCCTGGCAGCTCCTCCTTGCACCCCAGATCTGAAGTTACTTTCTAGGGCAGTTTCTAAACTCAAGCCATGCCTTCCCCTCCCCTCCTCATGTGTTCTATCTTTGTTTATCTGCTAACTGATTTTCAGTCTGCTTTCATTTTATTTATTTATCTTTCTATTTGATTGGTACATGTTGTAACGCTGATGTTTACATTAGTTTGGGGAAACTGCTATGAGCTGATTTTTTTTTGCTATAATCATTCGCCACTAATCGATGCCTATAATAGTTTGTCTTCTCTACTGCTCTGTGGATTTCAGATGGGCAGGAACAGTTCTAGCGGGTTTTATCACGCTTTTGCAAATCACGCAGAATGGATAGGTACCAGACCCATAGAAGATGCCCATGTGTATTTATTGCACGAATGAATACATGAAATGCCAAAAAGTGATATATTCCATAGTGTGGTCTTTTATATAAAAAAGTAGTTGGACGTGGTACCCACACCCAGAACCACAGCACTCTGGGAGGCTGAGGTCAGTCTAATAACCAGGAAGTGCTTGAGGCTGGAGATGCTCCTTAGAGTGAAGGGCTTGGGTTTAATCCCCAGTACCACAAAAAAGAAAGAGAGAGAGAGAGAAAGAGAAAGAGAGGAAGAAGAAGAAGAAGAAGAAGAAGAACAACAACAAGAAGAAGAACAACAACAACAACAAGAAGAACAACAAGAAGAACAAGAACAAGAAGAACAAGAAGAAGAACAAGAAGAGGGGGAGGAGGAGGTGGGAGGGAGGAAAGAGAAGTAAAGGAAAGAGAAAGGCATATGTGAATATTTTTCCCAGAGGAAGTCCTGCACAGTCAGTCCCATGGTCCCGCAGCTGGTCTGAGAAGAAGCAGGACGGGCACTGGGGGTACTGGCAAGCAAATCCTGTCCTGGCCCCACATTTCCTTCTCGACCAGCTCTGTGAGGCCGGTCACTGCTTGTACAGAGGTCTGCTATTGGCATTCCTGGCTGAAAACGGAGGAAGCTCACAAGAGGAGGTGTGTGACAGTCAGCCTCCTCAGGCAGTTGTCCCCTTGGGCTTGGTTTGTACCCCTACCTCACTGCTGTTTGAATGCAATGTTGATGATTTGCTTTGGAGGAAGAAAAAAAAGAAGATTCACAGAAGGTATAAAATTGCATATTATTTACTCCAGAGAAGAGAATTGTCCTCCCAGTAAATATGCATGGAAGCATTTTTATTTGTATTTGTGTTTTTTAAGATGTTTAAATAGGCCCAGTAGACCGTAATATCAGAGTTGGTGCCATCTATTGATTAAACATGAATTTATACATTTCTTCTTTTTTCAAATAAAAGAGACATATATTTTAATCATATAATAGACCTTGAAGAATTGATTGTGAAAATACATATTTATAAGTTTTCTTACAAAGGAGTTTAAGGAGCACAGAAATGTTTAAAAACCATAAGTTACATCAGGATATACATTGATGTTTGCTAAGTGTGAATTTAATTACAATGTACAGGTATATGTGCCTGAGTGCCTACGCATGGCTTAGGAAGGAAGCTGGTAGACCAAGTGAATATCTTTTTTTTTTTGGTCTTTTGAGACGGGGTCTTATTATGCACTTCAGGCTGGCCTTGAGCTCACTTCTGTAGCCCAGGCTGATCTCGAACTCGCACCGATCCTCCTGCCTCAGCCTCCCAAGTGCTGGGATTCCAGGCATGCGCCACCACACCTGGCTCAAGTGAACATTTTTAAAGCACAATTTTTTAAAACAAAGTCACACAGAAGAGGAGTGATAAGTCAAGATTTGACGGCAGAGTTTGTTTCCAGAGCGAATGTCTTCCTAAAAAGCAATGACTATCTTAAGCACTATTATTTTATGGAATATCCCCCAAGTAGGGAATATAAAAGAACATAAATTTTGAATAATTGTCAAAGTAAATTTGGACTTTCTGTAACCTTACCTGTGGAATAGACTGGCAATAAGCGGACCCTGAAAGTTAAGAGGAAACACCACACAGCACCTAGGACGGCCATGGAGCAATGGAAGGACATTTGTTCCCATCTTCCTAAGCCTCTGAGTGGCAGTGCGCACGCAGGAGCTGGGTCTTCCATATTGCCTGTATTCCATGCTCCATCCTCAGTGCGAGCTTCCAAGAGGTCGAGTCCTGGTGTGTGGGCGTGAGGTCTAGGGGCCTGCCTGGCTGGGGTGCTGGGACTCCAGCTTCTTCCTCCTCCTGTCTTCCAGTTCCTGGCAGGAAGGAGGGTTGTGCTCCACCTGAGCTGAGCACTTCCCTGTGTTCTCAGGTGCCCAGGGCCCCGCTGGTGGCTAGTGTCGGAAGGGTCTGCTAAGCCCAAGTGCAGGGGCTTGCTCTTTCCAGCCTCCGCTCCTGCATCTGGCAGGCTTGGGCTCAGCCCCGGTGCACACAGAAGCGGCCTGCAGCGCTGGGAAAGCTCCCTCGCCCTTGGAGCCCTGTTTCTATAACTCCACAGGTCCTGCTGCCTGCTCCGCTAGTTTGCTGATGAGGCAAAGAAGGGCAGTAACAGAGTTGCTGGTACGTGGATGTACAATACACGGATAGTACTCACTGGCGTCATCCTTTATAGAATGGAAGGAAAAAATCTGGGTTTGAATTTTGGCCTGGTCACTCATATTGGACAGTTCTTTAGCTTCTCTGAATCTCAGCTGCCTTCTCTCCAAAAGGTACAAGATGAATGATACAGAGCGATGTAGTTTCTGAAAACTGTAGGCCATGGAAGGTGCGTGCAGCCCGTCACCCGCATGCCTCCAGTCCCCCCATTCTGCCCACTCCTCTCCTTCATGTAGGGCCCTCCTCTTCCTCTTCCACTGTCCCACCCAGTTCCAGCAGGCACCAGGCCCTGTGCAGGCCCCCAGGCAGGTGTGCTTGCCCCAGTCTACCCCAGGCATGTTCCCATAAACCAACTTCTCCTGCCCCAGAGCCCTCCTTGGCTCAAGAAGAAATTAACTTCTCCCTGGCAGCAATTTCCAACTGTCTCTCTGGAGACCGGGTCTTCCCAGCTGTCTCCCACAGTCTTCCCGGGTCCTTTTCCCTCAGCAGTCTCCCCGCAAGCCTGCTGCCTCCACTCCTGGAGGAGGGCAGCCCCAGCTCCACAACATGGTGCGTCCAGCCCCCTGCAGCCCAGCGGCACTCCCCCGAAGACTGCACGGCTCACGCTTCCATGGTCAGCATCCCAAGGACCACGCATCCGCTCTGCCATGCACGACACACCAGCAGCTATTGGTTCTGCAGATTTGGCTTTAATACTTGGAGCGTATCTTTTATATACAGTTAAAATGGTGAAGGAACCTCCAAATGTGTTGTAGACAGGAAAAAAAAAATCATAGTCTTCTTATTCTACCCCCAGAAAAGGGTCTTTAATGAAGCAGAATCCTCGCAAGGGTCAGGTGATGGTATTACCCAGCCTCTTGTGTTTTCCATGGGATTCATAAATTCATCAGGAGAGAAGCAGTCGGTCACTCTTTGTCTCTTCCTCAATAAACAGGTATGTTTTCTAGGTGAAGAGGAGCTTAAGCCAAATAACTTTTGCTTCACAGAAACTGCATGGACTCCACAGGAGACAGGCTTGTGGCACTGCTAGAAGCTACAGCCCCTCCGTCCCGATCAAGGACTCCGGAGGGCTATGTCTTTGAGGCAGGTCTCTGGTGAGGAGTAGCTGAAGTAGTCCCTGAGAGTACCTGTCATACAGTAGCTACTTGGGAAAATATTGGGAATTATAGCAAAGAAGGAGGGGAGCATTCTCTCACCTAGACTCATGGGCCCGCCCATCTCAGGCTGAGCACGGACCCTGAGAGGAATCCCAGCCACGGGCCATGGGCTCCTTGAAGGCACCTGAAACAGGCAGCCTCTCCTGAACCCCTCCTGTGGTGGTGGCTTCTGCGTCTCTGTCGCTGACCCTCCAGGTTCACATTCGGGAGCCTCCCCAACTCTCGGGAGGGCACTCTGGGGAGAGAGGCAGGTCTCCTCAGGGTAGATGTGTGTGTGGTGAAATTCTGAGGTGCATGGCAATAGAAACACTAACTGCACCAACTGTCATTCCAGAGGGACAAACCAGACCACGAAAAGGAAAAGGGAGGCAAGAAGGCCACGAGCCACAGGTCTCTCTCCGTGGGCAGAGACTTCAGAGGACCTCAGCACATTTCCACCTCCTGAAGATCCAGTCCGTGTCTCTCCCCGCCTAGGCCCAGTCATGGCAGTTGTTTGGGCTTCTCGCGTTGGGAGACTTTCAGAGCGCTCTAATTGTGGGGAGCTGGCCGAGTCTCTTTGCATCTTTGGAAAAAAAAAAAAAAAAAAAAAAAAAAAAGAATTAACACCCCCACTTTCCCCCTGGAAAAACCAGATTGCTTGCAAGCGCCCAACGGCAAAATGAGGGGCCGGGGGTGCAGGCTTAGTTGCCTGAGCGCTCCCTGTGGGCTGCAGACCTCGCTGCATCTGCGCCTGGAGACGGGGGAAGGAGGAGGGCTGGCACTGGCACGGGCATCGCTCTCATTTCTGCCAAGGAGCAGCCTCTCTCTCGTGGTTGCGCCCTGAGCTCTGCCGGAGCGAGGTCTCTGCCACCGGCGCCGGCCCCCTCCCTTCCGCCCACCCAGGAGCGCAGCGCCCACGGGAGCGCACGCCGGCGTACTCCCGGGGCGGCGGCGCGCACTGCTGCGCTCAGGAGAGGGTGAGCGCGGGGTAGGATCCCACCCGCCTCGGAGAGGCGCCTTCCAAACAGGAAAGTCTCCAGGCGTCGCTCAGGAGAGCGGAGCCGGCGCGCGCCGCGGAGGAGGTCTGCGCGGAGCCTGTGCCGACCGGCGCCCAGGATTCTTCCCAGCTGTGTGTGTGTGCACGGAAGAAATCAGAGGCGCTGCCGCCCGCTCGCGCGCTCCCTCTCCTCCGCTCTCTCCCTCCCTTTGCAAACACTGGATCTAAACCTGCTCAGAATTCAGCGCAGAGGAAGGCAGCCGCGGCAGCAGCGGCAGCGGCAGCAGAGGCAGGAGCGAGCCCCGCAGCCCCAGCGCCGCAGCGCCGAGATGGTCCATCCCGCCTGCTGGGTCGTCTTTTCCGCCACGACCGCCCTGCTCTTCATCCCAGGTACCGGGGTTCTCTTTCTGGGGTGACGCGGGGCAGAGAGCAAAGAGGAGGACGGAGAGGGGGGAGGAAGCTGGGGAGTGTGAGGGGCATGTGAGGGGAAGAGGTAGGCTTGCTGCGCACACGCGCGCGCGCGCACACACGCGCACACACACACATGCACACACACACGCGCACACACACACATGCACACACACACCCTCTCGCTAGCCTGCTCACGCGCACGCAGATGTTCGCAGCACGGGATCTGCTCGGTGCTCGGCGGGCCCGGGGAGCCGGGTTCGAGACCTGCGAGGCGCGGCTGTCTGTGGGAAAGGCGGCAGCTGGCGTCCGCCAGGAGCAGAAGGGGGGTAAACTCCAGGCTCGCGTCCTCTGGAGCCTCTGCTGGGACCTGCAGGGGGCTGGGGCGCCCTGCTCCTCTCAGTTCCGACCCTCTGTTTCGGAATTGGTCTCTGCCTCTCCCCCTTTCTCCGTTTTTCTGTCTCTGCCTGTCTCATCCCCCCTCTCTCCTCCCGGTTCTCCTCTCGCCTCCTGCCCCACCTCCCTGCGCAACCCTCTCCTTTCTCACCCGGCGGCTCTCGCCTCCCAGTTCCCTTTCCTGCGTCTGAAATCTGCTGGCGCGCTTCGGCAGCCCCTCTCGCCTTCCGTGTGCTTCCACCGCATGGGCAGGTTGCGCCTTCGAATTCAGAGTCCTCCTAATTTCTGCTTCCCGCTGGTCACATCAGAAACGCGCGTTTCCCTTGACAGCGTTTGGAAGGCGCAGACCGAGGCGAGATCGAGGAGCCTGATGTGGGAACCCGGGGTCTGGGTTTACCTGGTCTCCTTGGGCACCTTCCTTACCCGATCCAAAGATTTAAGTGCGGCGCTGCCTGGGGCGGGGCTAGCGGTTCGGGCAGACCGTTCTGCAGCGACACAGGTAGCGAGCTGCAGTCTTACCAAAATAAGCTCCGAGGAAGCGTTGCAAAATCCTGCGTCTTAATAGATTCGGTAATTGCACGGGAGTCGTTTGCAAGCAGACAGCCGAACGCCCTCAGGCGCCGTTCAGAAAATGCTGAAGGGGCTCTGCTGCGCTGGCCAAGGCCCCCGGCAGCCTCAGAGGTCCAGGCGGCCACAGTGAACCCCAAGCTAGTCAGCATGCCTTCTCTTTCTTGTCCAAATTGAGACACAAGTATTGGGTTAAAAATTAGCTTAGACCTAAATTGCCTCGCATATCTGCACAGACCTAATTGCTAAGAGACTTAAACCTCGTCTTTTCATAGGCAAAACACATTCATTTAACCTTTTTATATTCAGAATCTCTTCCTAAGGGTTGCCCTATGACCTGGGTACTTCTAAACTATTAAAGTAAAATTAGAAAAACATTGGAAGTTTACTAGGAAGAAAAAAAAAAAAGAGAGGACCAAGGTTTTTGCAAAAGGAAATCCAGGGTATAATGATCATAAGTTAAATTTTAAGTTAATTGTGTCATTTTAAATTTTTTAGTGTCTCAGTGGTTGTGAATTGTACTCTTTTAAGTAGAGGTGGGCTCTGCATAACCATGTTCCTGGATGTTTGTTTTAGGCTGAGAAGTTCAGAGCTTGAAGTGGTGGTGTTTTTCTTTTTCCAAATCCAGGCAACATCCTAGAGGGTTTCACCCAGGACCTGCTGGGGCTGGGCTCCTGGGCTGGGTTTGAAAGGCAGCTGCCGAGCTCTCAGTGCCTGCTGCTGCCTGGTCCAGGGAGCCAGGAGGGTGCTCTGAGCCCCCGGTGAGGTGGCAAACTTTCCTGGGTACCCAGGTCCGACTGCATGGCGGCTCAGGGGCATCTCACTCCTTGCTGGTTTCCCACCTGCCCAACACTGGAGCAGGAATCAGGCCTTCCCCTCAGGCAAGAGCCAACGTCACACTCCCCAAAGGGGAGAGGGCAAACCCTAGTCACTGAAGCTGCATTGCAGTGCACCCGGAAGGAAGGCCACAGGAGAGGGCAGCCTTGCTCTAAGGGGGTCACGTTGTAGGCAGCGAGTAGGCAAAGCCTGTGAGGAGCACCAGCGCCAGAGCTGCTGCTGAGAGGAGCTGGGTGAGGATAACAGGCCACCCAAACCCCAGCAGGACCCGCATGGCAGCCCCGCGTCTCCTCCAGGCACGAGAGTGCTTCCTGCTCTTCGGGCTCTGCTCTCTGCTAATTGTCCAGAGGAGCCTGGCCGGAGAGTTCTGGAGCCAGAGGAGGAGAAAGCTGGCCTTGGAAGGCATCAGCGCAGTGGGTGACAGGGACACTCCTTGGAGGCTTTTGTGGAGCAGGACCCCGGCTGTGTCCAGCTGTGGCAGCTGCTGGCATTTACTTGGGACTTCTTTGGTGCTTCTTAGGCTTTCTTTAGTTCCACTTCGGAGCGTGTTTTGCTTTGTTGCAGAGGGTGTTTCTTCTCAGGTTGGGTAAATATCAGCTCGTTAGTCATGCGCTTTCCCTGGATCTAGAGGCAGAAGGCTAATGTAATAACGGAACTCTGACCGGGTTGGGCCTTGATGCCATTTCACATTGCAATTTTCTATTTCTTGGCAAAACACATTTCCATCCCAGCATAATTTTAAAAGTTAATGTTGCTGTCACCTGGCACCTTCCAGGGGGAGATGGATGGTTGTGCATTGCTTTTTGAGCTAAGTCACTAGCGTGGGGGAGAAGTCACTGGACACTGTGCTAGGTCCACACCCAAGACAGGGAGAAGGCCGTGGAGGACGCTTTTATGGTCATGCTGGGGTACTCAGGGTGCAGGGAGCTTGTTGTCCCAGGAAGTGACCAATGGTCTACACTGGGAGCTCAGTTGACCTTGGGTTTGGGGGCCATGGGGGAAGGTGGGTAGAACGGGGATCAAGCAGTGAAGGCTGCTGACATCACATCAGGATCTCTGGGGAATGTAGGTCACATGCTGTCCTTCCTTTCCTGGACAGAGAATTTAGACATCACAAGGATCCCACGTCCTGGTGACTAAGGCTTGAAGCAAAGGTCTATAGCGTGGCCCACAGAATTTGCATTCAACCTTATTTCTGCCCAGAGAAATGGTCCCATGGCCATGGCAGGTGGGGTGGACTGAAGAGCTGTCACCTTGGTTAGCAGCCAGGGCATTCTGGGAACAGTGCAGGACCCACGGCCGAGCAGGGGACAGGCCAGGGGGAGGCCGGGTCTCTAACCTGAAGGCTGCTTCTCTGAGGCAGCTTGTGCCTTTCTCCTCTGCCATCCTTCGGGGGGCTGGTGGAGGAGCACTGGGAGGCCTCCCCCCAGCCGCTGGACTCAGGCGGCTCCCGATAGGGCAGAGGGCCAGACCACAAGCCTGGACTCGTAGCTCAGGCTCCTCTGATTTTGCCTGCTGCATCGAAACAGGCTTTGCTCGGTTAGTGTCACCAAGCCTGGGCCTGGATGAAGACTTCCTGAAGGTTATGATTCTTCTCTTCGTAAGGTAGAGAAGAGCCCTCTTCCTCTACCCCCCTGGGAGGAGTTGCCCCAGCCTTGGGGACTGGAGGGGTAGCTTTGGGCTAAGAGCTGCAGGAAGCATACTACAGACAACTTGGATGAATTTCTTTCTCATTTCTTAACCCCTGACTGAGGAGGGCTGATAATCTGCTACAATTGCCTGGTGTGCAGAAGGGGTCAAATACGAGACTAAAAGCCCAGGGCTCACTGAAAGGCCATAGGAACAAGGACCGGTTCTGAGTGAGACTTCATCACCCTTTGCCATCGTAGGTCCATACTCCCCTCTCCCCAGCTATCATGTGGCCCTCAGTCCCTTAACATGACTAATATGCTACTAAGGACAGGCCACACTGTGCTGGCATTCACCACTGGCCTGGTGGCCACAAGAGCCACTCAGGAAACAGGTGTCAGCCACTTTCTCTGTAGCCTGGAGCTGGGCAGCCCTGCCCAACCCGTGAATAATCAGGGCTCGAGGGGCTGGAGACTCCTGCGCTGCTCCAATCTCATCTGTGTCCTTGCTTTCCCTCGTTCTCCCCATCCCTGGACTCCTACAGAAGGGGATTCCTTAGGGCGCTGGCACCTGCCGCTTAGGTTGTCTGGCTGTTGTGGGCCTGGGCATCCCACGGTGGCCACGGACAGCTACCCTTGCTGCTACGGCTCCACACCTGTGCCGCAGCTTTCATGGGGCTGATGCCTGCCTCACCAGATGGGCCTCACCCAAGCCTCTGAGTGGGCAACACGCTGGGGACCGAGATTCCTCGACGAGCAGCTCCGTGAGGCTCCTCTGGCTGGTTCCAGGCATCAGCTACGCGTCCGTTTGCACCAGTCTGCAGAACGAGTTCCACCTATCTGTGTTTCTTGCTTCTAATTGGACACAGTGACCAGAAACCTAGGCCAGAGGATGACAAAGTCAACCACTCTGAATTTTTATCATTAAAAAGCTCAGTCCCATCTTCTAGTCAACAAAGCCAAGTGAAGGGTGAGCACTTGGAGACTGGCAGGTGACACTCCTCAGTGTCGAGCAGGGAGGAAGATGATGGAGCCATCCTGACTCATGTGTTGTCATGTGATAAAAATTAACAAATGCACTGTCCCCATGCATCTACTCAATAGTACTTTATCTGAATTCTGATAAAAATGAACCTTTTAAGATATTTTCCTATTTCAATTCATGAAATAACTGAAGCAGGAGATTCTTCATCTTTTTCTCTCCAAGGAGAGATGCTGCACGTGGACTCTGAGCTTCTGGGACTTCCGTCTTTCTATTGTGGAAGGCTAAGGCTGCCTTGTGATCTTTTGGGTGGGATGAGAAGTGTGTGTCCTTGTGCACTAGCCCAGGCCTGCCGGAGTCTCGGGAGCCGTGTCTAATAGCATCTTGTGCCTGCGGGCACTGGCTGTGCTGCCACAGGGTCCCTGGTTGGGGCCAGCCTACAGCGATCTGCAGATGGATGCCCACAGCTGCCTGGGGCCAGGAGAGAGGACAGGTGGAAGCAAACCTCTCCAGCGCCTGTCAGTGAGCTTGGGTGTCAGTCTGTAGGTGGCCCAAGGCTGCTGCCACTCCAGGCTGTCAGTGGCAACCAGTGCTGTGGGCACCTTCCAGACACGAGGCCACCTGGGCTGGGAATGCCTTGGGCAGCCCTGCTCTGCTCTCTCCTCCCCTGCGCTGACCTTTCAGTGAGCCCAGGTCCCAAGGACATGAAGTCCTCTTGCTCTTTTTGCTATGGGTAGGAGCCAAAGCTTCTCAGGTGGAAAGTAGTCAATATAGTAGGCAAAACTATAGTTCGCCTTGCTAACTATTTATACAAGGTTCACGCAACATAGGTTGGGGTTAGGGTTAGGAGATATATTTAGGGCTTGGTGAAAGATTAAAGCCAGCTCTGAAAACGGAGCAGAAAAAAATTCCAAACTGGAGATTAGCTTAGAGACAAATTAGCTTGGTTTGAACTTCTTAGAGGTGTGTAAAATTCATTCTCTTCTCTCATCCTCACCATCCTTTCCCTATCAGATTCATGCTCTTCCCACATGCATGGATGAGGACACACACACACACACACACACACACACACACACGCACACTTTCAAGCTAGAGTTCAGTTGATCTCAAAGTCGCTCTCGCGGCCCACAGTTCTCACAGAGAGCGAGCCCACACTCCTGCCTTCTGCCCTTGCCCTTCCACAACTCCTGACCCAGCAGTCACTCTCCATGGGAAAAAATGGCAGGAACGTGTGCCAGACAGGGACATACACAGAAGTGGCATATCATGCTGCGGTCCAGCACCCTACAGCCTGAAGCTCCTGGGTGCTGCCACAGGGCTAGTGCTGGCCTCTCACAGCCTCCACCTCATCAGACCCCTTGGCACCGGGGCTAGAGACTCCCCTGCAGCCACCAGACTTAATTAACTGTTTGCAACATGCTGTGAGACACCTCTGGGCAATGCACTGGCCAAGTGCAAGGCATTATCATTATGATGCAGGTGCATTCCCGTTAATGAGCAGAGACACTGTGTGGAGAGACCCCTGCAAAGGCCAACATGATCGATGCATCCCATGCAGGCCGTTGATTAGAATGGCTGCTTGCGTGTTTGTGGGAAATGACGAGTGACCATCAGATTCCACCCTGAAATCCAGTATGGAGAAAACCAGCACGCTGGGCACACGATAGGACCGCAGTTATGAACGGGCCATGAGGCCACCCTCACATCTCTGTTCGTAGGGAGCCCACAGGGGCTGCTTTAGCGCATCCCGGAGAGTTTGCTACCTTTGCACATAGCAGCAGAGGTCCTGCGCTCTGTGCAGAGCTGGGAAGTGCGTCTCTGGTCTCACTTTTGCCACACCAAGAGACTGAGGCGTTGACACACTGTCATCTGAGCTTTGCTTGCTTAAAACCCCAAGTCTTCCAGTTGAACTTAGAATAGAATCAAAGTCCCTACCAGGTCCACGGGGCCGTGATCGGGCCCCTCTTCTCTTCTGGCTGCATCTCGTGCCCCTGCCCCTTCTGACTCTCAGCTTTGGTCACTGTGGACAGCATCAGTTACACAGAAAAGCCACGTCCTCCCCTTCTCCACAGGCTTCACCTGTTAGGTTTCCTGGCTGAGATTTCCGATACTTATCTGGCTAACTATCTTTTCCATCCTTCAGCGCTTGGCATGAAAATCGCTTTCCAAATGAACATTTGCGAGGCTCTAAAGTAGAATGGACTTCCATTTTTATTATGCGAGTCCTGAGGGCCAGGCTTTTGTTTCTAAACTGGAGTACAGTATTGGGAAGCAGGCATAGGCTCACGCTTGGCTTTCATCCCCACGCAATCGTCTGTAAAGGTGGGCATACCTCCACTTCACTCTGCAGCGGACCCTCGGCATCCAGCGCACAGGCAAAGACCAAGTGTGCGTGGACTGTTGAGTGAGTGGGTGGAGGCATGTGTGGATACTGAAGGAGTCACTAGCCAAGGTCACACAACTGGTGAGCACCAGCTGTATGCCTCTGAATCCTCAAAGGCACCTGGAACCCCAAGCCTCCCCTGCTGAGAGCTGCCCACTGACCAAGGGAGGACGGAGGCCTGGGGACAGGCTTGCCAAGGGAGGCAGCGATGCGCAAGGAATGTTTAGGGTGATCCCTCATGCCAGGGTTCATGCTTGTCAATAAACACCGCTCTGAGCTACCAGCCAAACACGTGCAGCAGCTCAGGGCTGGAGCTGCAGCGTTGGGATCTCACATCGCACATCGCGACAGACATGCCTGAGAGTGTGAGTCGTGTTGTAAACACAGATGTGGGCCCTGGTGTGGGCTACTGGCTTAATATAAACTGAAGCTACTAGGCACGTCTCATCAGGGCGTCTCTTCAAGCAGCCTAATGGTTTGACATTTAGAGCCGCCCGCCCATGGCGCCAACGCATAAGAATGGTACCAACACTAGGAGGATTGTCCTTTGAAGAAAAATGTTGGGTTAAAGGTAGGGAAATACAAATGGCATGTGTTATGGTTTATGTCTAGTTGTCCCCCCAAAGCCTCATGCAATCATGGGGTGGGGACTTCTAGAGTTTGAGACTTGATTTGTGACCCACTGGGATTATGTGTTTTAGTATGGATGGGATTATGGGTCTGAGTCCTTCTAGGATTATGGGTGTGACCTAAGGTGGATAGGTTGAGGCAGAGAGCCTGAGTGTAATATAAAGAGAGACAGAGAGACAGACTGATGCCGTTGCTCTCTGTGCCCTGGCCGGTCAGTTGCCTCTGTCGCAATTGTTGCTGTTCTGCCGCCGTGAACTGGATGCTCTCTGCCCTGTTCCACTCAGCCTTGGGCCAGCCAAATATGGACTGAAACCTCCAGCAACTGTGAGCCAAATAAACCTTTCTTTCCTTCATTTTAAGTGTCAGGTATTTGTCCCAGCAATGAGTAAAATTAACTAAGACAGCATAGGAATGGGTTGTGCATGACCAGCTGACACTTACATGGGGTGATGCTCCCATGGAGAAGGCAAACAGGAGCTTAGTGGAGCTGAGAAAATACAGACCAGCCCAACTGCTTTCTCTGTTTGTCATTTTTGTAGCCAAGTCTATTACAGATTGGGACTCTGCTCCCTCCTGGAGGAAGCCAGGCGTTTGTAAAGAGGCTTCAGTGGGAACTTCTCATGACTGCATACTCAACTGCAAACACACTGCACCAACAATCTTGTTATGACACCTGCTGGACCCTCTGAGCAGAAGGCGGTGATGTTCCTGGGTCCCTGAAAACCAATGTTCACTGCCATGGGTTAGTTAGAGGTCCCTGGAGCTGAATGGGACCTTGAGGACTGCCTGGCCTGTCCCTTCCACTTCATAGATGAGGCACCACTGCGAAGGTAGCGCAAGGGTCTTTGGAAAAGTCAAGCAGTCAAGTCCTGCAGTGACTGACCCTGTCCTGAGTACAGGTCTTTCCCTAGTCTGCATGGAGTCATTTCAGCAGGACAGGGAAGGGTCAAGCTGGACTCTGCCTCCCAGCAGGAGAACCTTTTGCGAGGTGGCCCTGCGACCCTGGCCACCACTGCCCGAGTCTCATTCTTTATGTGGCTGCACTATGTAACAGAGTAGGTCAGTGGTAGAAACCCAGGGATTCGGGCCTTGTCTCAAGAAGCACAATAGAAGCCTCTTTATCTCTTTCTGAGGCGTTTCCATCCTCGGAGGGGTCTTTGTAACCGAGTTAGGGGATGTCTAAAATGCTCTGCTCCATGATATGAGACAGATGAGCTCAGGATAGTGCAATCCCAGTGCCAGGTAGCCGCAGCGGGTGAACCTGTTTGCTCTACTCACTGCGCTAGGCACCTGCTGCCGTTGTCACTGGACTGTCAGAGCCCTTCATCAACGTCAGTTAAGGGTGGTTCTCCCCAGTGAGAGTGCACCCTGAGGATCCATGGGCTCCATTAGAGACACATGATCAACCTGAGGTGGACACATCTGACAGTGTGCACCGTGGCTGCTCTGTGCAAGGCACGGAGCTGGGCTTCTCCCCACTCCTGTCACTACTGCGGTGCTCTCACAGCTGCCCTCATGGGCATGGGCACAACCAAAATGATGGCTTCAAAGACTTGAGGACAGATGCAGCATGGGAAGCAAAAGCTCTGGTTCAAAAACATACCACATATGACCAACAGTAAGATTCCTGAAATATGGCCACGAAAGGCCAAACTCCTTGGGACGGTCTCATGCCTGGAATGCAAGGCCTGGAAACCTCGGCTTCTCTCAACAAGACAGTTTGGTTCTTCCCAACAGCACAGTGCCGAGGGATTCCCTGTGCTGTGCAAAGAGAAGAGGAGAATGTTGGAAGAGAGAATATGGCAGATGGAAATAGCCCACCAGCCTGCAGGAGCCAAGGGAAGCTGCAGTTTCCTGGGGAGTCCCCTGGCTTCTGCCCAGGGAGAGGACGGCTCCCAGTTGCACTTGGCACTGGGGGGGGGGTGCTTCTTTGGGTGAAGCCCAGATGGGAAGGGTTGGTGAAAACCACTAACAGCACTGGGCACCCCTTCCTGGTGCGCTCCTCCGGTGTCTCGGGAGTGCAAAGCCATGCCCGGCCGCTGCTGCCAGTGCAGCCTCCTGATGTCCATGGAGATAGGCCACTCTGGTGATGCAGGTGGCTGGGTGCTTCCTTCTGTTGCTTATGCCACTTGTGCGTTTTTCTCTAGTACATGCCGACAGCGCGGAAGGGCTCCGTGCCTTGCAAAGCGGGTGCCCAGCCCCTCTGTGGCTGCCTTAGAGAAGCATCAGTGCAGGGAGCCCAGTTTTGCCTCTGTGCCTGCAAAACCCGGGGCCTTTTGCAAACAGTTTAACTTCTCCAGCACTCTTAATCCTTTCTGCAAACTAGGAAGAAAGGATTTAGCTGCCTGCCTCCCAGAATTCACCAGGGCAGCACGAGATACAGATCCTTTCCTACAGGCTCCATACCCCGGATCGCTAGGTCTGGCTGCGCCTCTTGGATGCGCCATGTCTGTGTCTGTCTCCATGTGTTCTCTCCTCTTCCTGTGCTCCTCTTTCGCGTGGACCCTCGTTCTGGAGCAGGCAGGAAGCAGTGTGGGCTCTGCTTATTTCTTGGAGAGCACTGAAGATCAGTTTGCTTCCCAGCTGGGCTATTTTGGCCCAGTCAGAAAGTGTGGACTCTGCCCCTGTGGCTGTGATGAGAGAGGCCCGGATGGGTGGAGGAAAGTCAACGAAGGGAGAATGTGGTCAGGCAACGCGAACTCTCCGTCTCTGAGTACCAGGCACCAGCTGCTGCCGCCGGCCTCTGACAGTGGCTGCTATTACTAAAAAAAGAATTTCAAAGTGTAGCATGAGGAAAGAATATTTCTGGGGGAAATCGGGGTCCTGGTGGTTTTTCCTAAACTTGTGCTAGAGGAAGACCTCACTCCTCTCGGCATGGGCTGATTGGCGAATCCCCAGAGATTAGACTTTTTTAAAAATCAGGCCTCAAGGAAAACCATACACCATTGTAGGTCCAGTCTGTGCTGGGCTGAGTCCAGGATGAAGGCCACTGCTGGAGTTGACGTGCCTGAGTGTCAGGAAGGCAGGCACCTCCACGGCCATCTGCACGTCTCCCACCCTGCCCTAGGCCAACACACAGCTTCGTGGAAAGGCCCAGCTACAGAAGATGGTGAGCTGGCCCTCTGTTCTGAGAACAGCTCCAGAGGCCGTGCAGCTCTGCGTCACCCTGCACGTGGGCAGGGCCTTTCTGTGTGTCTCACAGGGCTGTCTTCTGGGCAGCTCAACTGTTAGCCCTGAGAAGAGTCTGAGCCTACGGAGCTGGTACAGCCTGTTGTGCCTTCGCCTTGTATCCTGTCTGCCCTGTCCTGCACAGCAGGAGGTGGTCAACTACTCCAGCTCTCCTTTGGAACTTGGACATTCATTTTGCCTTGTATTTTAATAAGCAGGGACTCCTCTAGGTCTGGCTTTGGTGGCAAGAATCTAGAGATATAAAGCTGCATGTGTGGCTCTGCTTGCAGTCGGTCTGCTGCCCTGAGCTCTGGCCGCACTCCTACGGACCAGGCGTGGTGTTGGCGTGGTCAGACTTCATAGAGAGACTGTGTTCACTTCAGGAAGTCCGTCAGACAGCACGGAGCTCGGCCGATTGCAGTTGTGTCTGTCCTGTCGGACATCGGCCTGTGGATTTCCACTAGGTTAGTCTTTCAGAAGCACCGCTAGAGCCCACTTGTCCAGAAGGGCAAGAGGATGCTTGGCAACAAAGCCATGGTTCATACTGCAGCTCACTGACAAAAACAGCGGGAGAGAGGTCAAAAGCACAGGGGCAGCTGCAGACGGCAGAGAGGCGGCGCTCTGCATGTTTTTCTTGGTGACAGTTTCTTACATTTTTAATTTCTCTTTGCTTTCCATTCTTCCTCACGATTTTTTCTCTGCTACTTTTGATGATGCTCTCTGGGAATAGAGGAGCCATGACAGATTTTTCAGTCAGAGAGAGCCTTTCAATTTGCCTTGCCTTTCTGTTATTGTCTGCAGATGCCGGCTTGGGGCTCACTTCACAGGCAGCTCTCTCGCTTGGGCCTGCGGTGGGGCTCTGTTTTACTCAAATAAATTAATATGTAGGAAATGTCTTAATCACTCCCTCAAGATTCCTTGCAGACTCTTTTGTATTGCTGAACATTTGGTGGTGGATGGTAGAGGCAGCATGGAACCCGAAAACAAAGGCTAGACCCAGAAGAAAGTTAGGGAGAAACCGCTGGCAAGTGTTTCAGATCTCAGGCTTTTAGCTTTAAAAATTTGGAAATATTGACATGCATATAATGAGATGTTTTGGAGATAGCCCGAAGTATAAACAGGGACTTCGCTTACGCTTCCGATGTGCCTTTTGTGCACGGTCTGAGGGAAGTTTCCTGTGGTAGTTCTAGGTGGAGCACCCGCGTTATGACTGCGTTCCATCCCAAGTGGCCAGGTGTAGAGTTTCCCACCTGAAGTGTCCTTCAGCACTCCAGAAGCCTTGATTTTGGGAGCTTTCAGATTTCCAATGTTTGGGTTAAGGACACTCAACCTGTACAACAGAAGATAAAGGTGACCCCAGGGCACCTTGCAAGAGGGCTGCGAGGACTGAAATATGAGCAGATGAATCAGCTGCCCAGCAGGGAGAGCCCACAGCAGCTGGGGGAGACACCCGAGCCCTGAGGATGCACCTGTGTAGAGCCGAGTGCCCCCACTCTACAGAGGGGCATGTGGGGCTTTTACCAACAGTCACCCAAGGGCCACACGCCCGGGGCACCAGAGGGCAAGCAATGCAACTCAGATCCCAGAGCTCCCGGGTGGGCACTGGGCCCACAGGATGTGCAGTGGCTTCCTGCCTCCCACTTGGGCTCACACGTGGCCAACACACACACACACACATGCGTGTGCCACACATGCGCATCTGGGTGTGTACACACCTTTTACCCATGCAACATACCGTACAAAGACAAAGCTACCTGTGTCCACACCCATGTTCACACACACACCTTTCACCCATGCAATGCATATGCACACACATACAAAACACCACCCACTTACACACACACACACACACACACACACACACACACCACCCTCCCATTCACATCCACACCCATCTGCAACCATCCATCTCTAAGTGCAGTGCCATACACGCTATCCACTCATATACAAGTCACCTGCCTCCCCACGTTCACACACATAAACACACACACGCCCACTGCCATTTACACCCCCACACGTGCCACTCACCTATAACACACACACAGACACCTATACACACAAAATCTACCTTCCCTTCACAACCATGTGCATGCACATGCCACCCCTACATGCAAGTCCCACACACATATTGCTCACCCCTAAATGCACATGCGCGTGCACCTACACGCACACGCAGCCATCACCGCCCTCCCCATAACAGAGACATGAGACACACTGGTGCACACTTCGCTTGTCCTGCTGACCTTTCTGGCCAGCAAGGGGGCTTTTCGATGATCATCTCTCAGAAGCAGAAATGTCTCCTGGCTGCGCTTTGCGTCTTCCTCGCTTATCCAGCGTGTGGTGCTCAGCGGGCTGCTGATCCTCACAGGCCCCTCTGTGTGCGCCGCGGCCACAGCCGCACCCAGAACCAGTTGCCATAGCTAATCGTTTACTCACCGCAGCTGAGGGAGTTCCTCTGCTCTTCCCCTTCTTGCTTCAGAAACATGGCTCTTCCCCTCAGATACCGGCCTGAGCCCAGTCCTGTCCCCGGGCTCGTCCCATCCCTCTCTGGACCCCCCACACTAATGGCTTTGTCCTTCGGTGTTCCTAGCCTCGTTGGCTTCCCTCCCCAGCACGGTGCTTCTCTGAGCCTTGCCCAGCACCTGGCCCTGCGCTGCCGGGCCCAGTGCATCCTGCAGACCCCTGCAGGTCCTGCGCACTGGGGTGGGGGCTCCTCAGTCCCCTTCCCCTCATCGTTCCTCAGTCAGCAGCAGCCTTTGTGGCATCTCTTCTACTTAAAATACTGAAGACTCACTGTAGTCCCAGTGGTCTTCCATACTTTTGTTTACAAATTCCCATGCTTTTTCACATAAAAATTTTAAGCATGTATACACAATGTATGTCCATTCACATGTGAAGTCTATCTGTGTGTCCTGACATACATGTTATGGGATAACCGATAAATCTCAGGAACTCAACTGTTCCTTCCACCTGCATGTGCGCCCTCTGCGCCTGGGGACGTGCGCCCTTTTGAGGCGCTGCGCTAAGTCACGCCACGTGCTGCGGAGTGGAGGCCAGACAGAAATGTCAAATCATCCCTGGCACGATGCACGGAATCCTGGGCTCTGCTGCTGTCCCCCGGGGCTGAGTGTGAGGCTGCGTCCTTGGCCGTGCCTCCCTCTGGGTGCGGGGACAAAGCAGTTGCTATGGCAGACCCTGTCTTGGAGCAGCTGTAACATCCTTCAACAATAGTAGCTTTGTGGGGAGAACGGGCAGCACACCAGTGGATATAGACCAGCATCCAGAACAGTCTCTCACTTATCAAAACGCCCATTGAGGAGAAATAAAAGCAAAGCAGTCTTTGCAGGGAGAGAGAGCTAAGGAGGGGGGCCACGCACTCCGACCACTCCCCAAGCCCCATCGCCAGCACCCTTGCCCCTCTCTCCCTGTCCTGGCTGCGGCTCTGGGGCCAGCCCACCTGGAGACACAGAGGGTTTCATTTTCTCAATGTGCGTGGTTGCTTTCCACTGCTGGAACAAAATATCAGAGAAGCAAGCTAGAGACCTAGCAGTTTGTTTGGCTGCAGCGGGTCAGCCCTGTTGCCTTAGGCTTGTGGTGGGAAGAGGGATAGGAGAGGAGAGCTGCCCACCTGAGAGGAGGCGGGAAGCAGAAAGATAAAGAGCCAGAGAGGGGAGGGGCCTTGGGAAGGACAGTGTACCACACCCTCTGGCCCACCCTCTTCAATGTCCCATGGCCTGTGTTCCCTCTCCTCCTGTTCCGATCCGTCAAATTGTTGTGCATGGCATGGACCAAGCCACCAACGCAGCTGGAGCCCACACAGACATCACTCCCACAGAATCTTTCAGTGGTAACCATGCCTTTCACATGGTGAGCTTTTGGAAGGCTTTTAAGAATTTGTGCTCAGTTTGGTCTGGAAATGCCCTTTGCTCTAAAGAAAAATCTAGTTGATACAGAGTCACTTTTGAAAGAGATTATTAGAACATTTTAATGAGATTCATAGAAAAAAATTGAACTGGAGTACACTGGGAAAAAATGGCTTTTCCTGAGCCTAATTTGACCCCTGCGATGCCGTGAGTCTCTTGGGTCTGTGGTTGTGGCGAGTGTGGCTGTCCACGGCCTTGGTGGCATCATTGCTGTGGGGCTGTTTCCCCGTGTCAGGTCCTGTTGGGGTGATCACGTCCCTCTGAGACACAACCAGCTCCTCGGCTCCTCAGCACCTCCCTGTCAGGCTGCAGCACTGTGCTGTGTCACCCCGCTTCTGCCCCCTCACGTCCACCTTTTCTCACCCCCACTGGTGGCCAGGTTGGCACGGGCGTCTGCTGGCCCTCTCCGCGCCTTCGTTTTCCCTCACAGTTGCTCCACCCGACAAATGCCTCACACGTTTAAATCTATCTTGGTGTCTGGCTCTCTGAGGACCCATCCTGCTGCAGTGCTACTGGGCTGACCGAGCCAGTGGGCGTGCGAGCCGGGGCTCCACTCCATATGCCGACCTTTCCTGGCTGCACGTTCGGCCGCCCACTCTGCCAAGCTGAGCTGGGCCTCCGGGCGCCGTGAAAGGCCTGCAGCTCC